>CAKAOJ020000340.1:1392500-1592500 GCA_916701645.2 Sebastolobus alascanus | reverse complement strand
TTAAATCATGACAATAGTGTTTTTAGTGCAACAATGAAAGAAAGCAAGTCATATATGTGTAATCACATGTGCAAAAAGTGCTTATGGACATTGTTGTAAGGTTTTATGATGTTCGTATGTACTGTTATAATAGTTGGACATTAAAGCTGCAGTAGGTAGAATTGGAGCAAATATGATTAAAGTTATTTTTATAAAACGGTCACTATATCCTGACAGTAGTGCATGAGACAGGTAATCTGGAAAATATCATGTTCCTCTGTGTCCTCCGGTGCTCCTAACGGCATCTGTAAGATTTCACAGACCGAAGGAAAACAACCAATCAGAGCTGATCTGGAGTCTGCTGTCTCTGAGCAGCTGTCAATCACTCTGAACTCCGACCAAACGGTCAAACTAGGCAGCGCTGATCAGATATGAATCAATATTCTGTTACTGTAATGACTATTTCTCTCCTCAGATGTTCTCAGAATCATCTTGTAGTTACTGTAGAGCTGTAAGATGAGAAAGTTTGTGACGCGGCCGCCATTGTAAAATCTGTTGAAGGAAGCCAAGTTCTGGTCACATGACCGGAGCACAGCCAATAGGAACGCTCTCTCTCTCTGAAATGACCTGTGATTGGTCAAAGTCTGGCGTCACAGACTAGATTTTTCTAAAGCCTGAAAACAGAGACATGAGGAGGAGCAGAAGTCTAGTTTTCTCTCAGAACACTTGAATTACAATATGCTGAAAGGTTATTATGGGATTTTTGGCCAATGATGCCAAAAACTACTACTACCGAAGCTTTAAAGCCAAAATGAATAGGGAAAAAACATGGTTTTAGCTCACTACTTTATTCCACTTTCTCATGTGAGGCTAAGAAAAATGTTCCAATCCTGCTACTAACCTGATAGCTCACTCCTGAGTTAGAACTCTGCTCATAGTCCTGAGGATTGTACGGAGGCGGGTTCGGTCCATAACCACCTTTGCTGCTGCCATTAGTCTGCTCCATTCCAACAATAGGTAGCAGATGTTTTCATCAACTGAGGCACAAAAGTGACAGAGAAGAAATGTCAGACATACATGTAGGTTAAGGTCATGGCTTCCCTTTAGAACAGCGTCCGCTCGCTCATCAGTGATGTGACATTAGCGAACGGGGCAATGTCAGAGTGGAACAAACAAATGAGTAATTACGAAATGATGCATCACACAAACACGAGAGCCATCCATGACTAACGTCCATAATTATGTCCTTAAGCATCCATTTAATAGAGCTGTATGTATATTTAATGGACAAATAGGTTGCTGTTAATTGCTCTCAGTGGAAACTCAGTTGTCATCAGAGAGGACAAACAGACAGTAAACTTCTATTTTATATATAGTGAAGACATGAGTAACAGATTCCCTTTGAGCTCCCTGGTTTTACATTAGTCATTAAAGACATGAAGCTCTAATTAGCTACACAATGACCAATTCTGTGTGATATAAAACTTCAGTAAAGTCACGACTACGCTGGCTGTGGATAAGAAACTGTGTTACTGAGTCCACACAACAGTTTCAAAGACACATCAGCACTGCATATTAATCGCCTTTCTATGGTTCAATCAGTAGCAATATTCACTTCCTGTAATATCAATAATTAATAATGGCCTTTGAACAGTGATAATTAATAATGGCCTTTGAACAGTGATAAATCATGTCACCAACAACCACATTTTGACTATTTCCTCGACTCAGCTCCTGAATCTAAAACCAGTGATAGACGAGAAACAGTAGAAATATATTAAACATGTTTTCAGTGTTTGAATGACGTGAGACGGACTTTGTTTCTGTTCGCTTACATAGCCCAAAAGGCTTCAACATCACTTCGGAGATATAATGATGAATGAAGCACAAAAGTGCCGCTTGTGTTTTTCAAGTCTTTAACAAGTGATCAGCTGCTGTCTGATTTAGTTCTGTTCTCATAAATCCATTAATTCCAACTCTAATCCATCGTAACGTGTCTTACCTGTGCTGTGCCGGCCTGAATCGCTGCTCTCTTCCTGTAGTGTCGGTTCCCCTTCAGGGCAAAGTCTACCTGCTTATCAGCCGGTTCCCACAGAGACAGGACTTTAGCTTCAGGGGGAAAGGATGTATCCTTCATTAGGCTCAATGGGATATTCAGATGAAGTTCTTAAAATGTCATTAAACCAAGCAGGCTGGCACTTTGTCAGAGCAAATCGTGTCTTTACCTTTTTTCTTTCAGCAATCCACACGGGCTTCTAGAACAAGTTAATACTGCTGCTTTCACCCACTCTAACAAAGGTGTGTTTTACATTTCTATTTCCTGTAATGATATTAGCATTAGCCTGCTGTGTGTGATAAGCCGGTAACATTTCATCCTGTGGAATAACCTTCCTGGTTCTGATAACAACCTGCCAGTGAATGATGCACGCCATCAATCCAACCTACACAAAGGGATTACAGTTATTGAGTCACCGCGAGGAAGAATAGCAAAAGAAATACTGTATGCTGAAAATACATGAAGTAATGTAGGTCAATGCTGTCTTAGTGTTTCTCCGTAGAGAATCGCCACTGAAAGGGATATAATGAATTCTTCATCCATGAATGAGAAACTAGTCCAGGATGAAGCCATTTCATTTTGCTATGAAAGTCAATTGTAATATCCATTTCATAGCCTTGATTAAATTTCATTTGATTCAGTGTTTTAATATGATATTTAAAGCAATTATGCCTCAGACACATAACCAATGGTGGAAAGTAACTAAGTACTAAGTACACAAGTTTCAAAGTACTTTACTTGAGTATTTCCATTTTATGATACTTTATCAATCTACTTCACGACATTTCAGAGGCAAATATTGTATTTTTTACTCCACTACATATATCTGACAGCTATAGTTACGAGTTACTTTGCAGATTTAAGGTTTCACATGAAAAACTAACTGAACCACCGGTTCTCAATCTTTTTCACTGGTGACCTGTTCAAGAAAAGCAGTTTGTTTGGGGCCCGTCGTTCAGATGTCTAGGAGTTATTAGGAGTTCCACCAAAGAGACATTTTCCCTCAAACTTCTCACATAGTTTCATTTCAATAACTGTGTAAGGTCCAAAGAGGTAAAATTGTCCAAAATCTCATGAAAAAAATCAAAGAGAAAAGTGAGATAAATAAATACAAATTTGTGCAGCAGATCTTCTTTCCTCCCCCATTAATCATCTCACAACCCTTCAGATTCATCTTGTGAATGGAGGAGGGTCCTGCTCCATAAAAATCATACGGAAATAAATGAATAAATACAATTTAATAATCAATTTAAAATAAATAAAAATGCAAAAATAAATAAATAAAATCAAAAGTTGATAAAAATAAATAAATAAAAAGGAAAATTAAATAGATGTGTAAATAGATAGGGCAATTAATACAAAGGTAAATAAAGAAGCAAATTAAAATAGAAATATAAATTTACGTCATATTTCATCAATTAATTAATATCTATATTTATTTTTAATATTATATTTGGTACATTTAATGGCATATTTATTTATTTATCGAGTCATTTATTTATTCATTTTTGATTTTGGCAGGTTCCGTCCTCCATAGGGCTGAACGCCTTGGTTGGGAAGCACTGGACTAAACTGTACTGTAAATAAACAAGTTCAAACTAGTTCCATCTCCGCCAGCTACAACAGGAAAATGCTGCTTGCACACTGATGCATCAGTTAGATACGTAACCTCTAGACTGCTTTCCAGCCTCCTCTCATGTTATGAACAACCAAAGACAGATCTCCTGCTTCATGTAGGCTACAAACACTCAGAATGAATCTGCAGAGGACACACACAAATGGTTTATAAATGATTGTATCAGCAGTTAAAGTTGAGCTTTCATGGTATACTGGTGCCAAAATCCAAATTCACTGGATCAATGCACATCACAGAAAATAGAATTTCTACTCGAGATAGTTTTGAATCCAATCATTTCACAGCAGCATTCAGACACTAATCATATATCAAGCTAACACTGGGGGGCACTACTCTCCTGTGCTTCTTCTACTAATTGCAGTGATTCGGTTGTGACTCTCACCCTTCTGTTGCTGCCACCTCCCCAAACCAACCAACCAGCAACCAAATCCTCCAGAGAGCTCCCTAAAACCAGCTTCCTCTTCATTTTAACTGCTGGATCAAATCCTTCATTTCTCTCATCTACATGTGACACCTTACTAAGACAAAAGGGATCATTGTTTGTCCTGTTTAGACGGCATTACATAAAGACTCGTTTAAAACAGAGGAACAAAGTAAAAACTTGACACACAATAATTTGAGCATCATATTCGAAGGGACATACACACACAAATACACATTCTCACTCTGTTCTGTGCTGATTGGTGTGTCAGTCAACACGGCCGGGTTTACACTGCCTGCTCAAATCTGATGAGCTCGCTCTCACCTGTTCGTGAGATCTTAGGCGGATTTGAATGGATGGCACAACAAACAAAGTCACATTTGAGCAGGCAGTTGAACTGCGGCCTGTGTTGACACACCAATCAGTGCGAAGCCCAGCGTGAGGCCGCATTTAACACAGATCTAATTGTCTCGGCGCCGTCCAAACACGAGCAACACGTGAGGCTGGAGCCACATGGAGCAGAATGTGTGCAGAGCAGAGAGCTGTGGCCAGACCATAATACACAGGATGGAGGGAGGAATGGAGGGAAGGAGAGAAGGAAGGAGGGAAGGAAAAGATCCAAGAAGAAAAGTCAAGTCAATTTTATTTAGCCCAATATCATAAATTTGCCTCGAGGGGCTTTACAACCACTACAGGATGAAAGGATGGATGGATGGATGGATGGATGGATGGATGGATGGATGGATGGACGGATACTAGATAGATAGATAGGAAGGAAGGAAGGAAAGAAGGAGGGGAAAAAGACTATAGACAGACATACAGATAGATTAGATGGATGAAAGGAAGGAGGGAGGGAGAGAGAGACAGAAGATGGACAGACAGATGGACAGACAGACAGATGGATGGATAGATAGATAGATAGATTAGATGGATGAAAGGAAGGAGGGAGGGAAAGAGAGACAGACGATGGACAGACAGACAGACAGATAGATAGATAGATAGATAGATAGATAGATTAGATGGATGAAAGTAAGGAGGGAGGGAGAGAGAGACAGACGATGGACAGACAGAGTCTGTTCTCCGTCTCGGTGCAGACAGACTGTGACAGCTCCGATGTTCTTCGGGGCTTTAGGGACTCGGGATCACAGCAGGAAATGTTCTGGTGTCACTGGAGAAGGAGAGATGGAGCCATCATGAGTCTCTCTTTCCACTGCATGAAGGAGTGAATTACTGCTTCCCGGCCGTTGGGGCCACAGAAGGACTTATTTGGAGAATTGAGACGGTGTTTTTGTGGGACCTCAGAGAGTCCAGGTGCAGGTCTGGAGGTCTCTGTCACTACATGCCTCTCATTTCTGATTTACAACCCTCCTGAAGCTGCTAATGTAGAGTTTCAGCAGGGTGTACGGCTGATGGAAGACTTCCACAATGGCTCACACTACACACTGGGACTGCATGTGTTACTGTAAATAATGAGACAGGCTGCACTGTGCTCCATTTAATATCAGCTAGTCCAGCTGTGTCAAGCAACGGATACTATTTCAGTAAAATGAACAGTCCTGACACAACATTTTGACTTACTATGAGGGCCAAATCAGCGTTGCATTGGATTTCACAATGACTTGTATTATCTTGTTTTGCAAATGAGCGTGATACAAAAGGCACAGCTGCAGTCAATCTAAGTCAATGGACATAATTAAGAGAATAAATGACTGCTATCCATAGTTGATTTAATATATTACACGATTGTAACGGAGAGCACAAAACTGCAGATGAATTTATCCTTATTAGAGTCAGAGTTTACATTAGCTGTGTCTACAATGAGCACTCCATTACTGAATAATAAATAATCTCAGAGAGACTTCTGTCTAAATATATTCAACGAGGAGTTTAATTGATTGCGTATCATCAACTTGCACTGCTGCAGATATAACTTAACCACATCCAGTCAAAACGGTCCAGGGTAACTGAGTTATTTTCATCTGTGGCTCTGTCACAATTTGTCTTCAAAATAACCAGATTAAAGGGAAACTGAGAAGTCTACTGTGGCATCACTTTGGATCTGTGACATAAATTAACTCACAGATCCAGTTTTAAATAATGCTATTACAGCGGGACACCTAATACAGCACATGGTTTAAGGTGTGGAGCCTCAAATGATTCAAATATGTCATTATGTATTTCCTTTCAAAACAACCACGGCGATACATAACTTCACTTCATTAACCCCGGTTCTCTGAGTGAGCTGTCAGAAGCCAAGCTAATCTTTATCGGCTCTTAAGGCTAAAGCTAAACTGACCTCAGACCAGTTATTATAGTAAACTAAAACTAAAACGAAAAGCAGTGAAAAATATTTTTAGTGAACTGAAACTAAATAAAAACTAAATCCTTTAAGAAAAACTAAATTAAAACTATATTTCCTGGTAAAAAAAAAAAAAAAAAATGAACGTAAATTGATTTCAGTTTTAGTTTATTTTAGCTATAACTGTCAAAAAAAGGAGGCGGCATGAATTTCCCTCAACTCTTGTGACATTGAACCACAGAAATTGAACGGACTTCACATTCAGCAGTTGGCGATGATGCAACACAGCTAATATATCTCCTACAGTCTACATGTGCTGTCTCTGAACAAATTACATTTTTCTTATTTTGCTTGAAATCCATCCAGCTGTCATACCATTGTGTTACTTTTATCAACAAAAAGCGGAATACATAACAACACCCGCGCTGATAATGAAGGCCGTTATTGCATTCATCCACACTGCAAGCTTGTAAAATGACACTCTGCTAGTTTTCAACAAAACTCAGACGGCTGAGTCACCAAATTGAATTTTCAAGATGTTTCAAGTTAATTCAGTGGAACACATAACGCTGACCAAGACCCAAAGCTGTGTGACTCTCCAATTATTTTAACTTGATCTGTTACTTGGACAAATCTGTAACTGCTTTGAGATCTGGCTTCCAATGATGAAACACTTTAGTTATATTAGGGACTGCAACTTCGGAATAGCTGAATTAATTAAAGTGAATTTAAATAAGACATCCTGTTTTGGTAAGGATTTTGACTGTGCTGACTCAATTTAACAAGCATCTGATTTTATAACCCCTTTTTAGTGTTTCTCTGTCCAAACATGAGAAAAGTGGGTATTTTCACTGCAGAAGCTGAGCCACTTAATTAGAGTCTGCAGATGGATCCGATTCTGACTGCTTTCTTTTCTGACGATGTGAGGATGCTGAGTTTGGGATGTTGGAGCCGAGTCGGAGCGGAGTGTCATGATGCCACGAAAGCATTGAGGGAAAGTTTCTCCGAAGCCGCGGCGGTGTGTGACATGCTGCCAGGTCAAATGGAGCTCTATGAAATCCCTCTGGGTCAAAAGCAAGTGTCTTATGTCTTTAGTCTTATGTATTCCTGCTGCAGGCATCCTACTGTAATACTGCTGAGATTTTATGTGGAAACAGAGTAAGAGTGAAGGGTGAACTCCTAATTAACTTATGATAGTTATTAATGTAGTTTCACCACAGAATCCAACACGGATTTTGGAGAAAAGACAGAGAAGTTCTCAAAAAGAGTTCTATTTATTCTATTTATTTATGTCTATGTGAGCAGGACTCTAACGAGCAAACAGGCAATGCTTGCACTATATAAAAACATATACATACATATATAAATAAAAGCTATATGACCGTCTCCAGTCCAATCTGGCAGATGATCAGGACAATAGGAGCGACGTCATTGTAAAGCAGTGTAAAGGAAAAGAAGGCATTGTGAGAGACAGCAGTCGGTCCGAGGACAGATGGATGACGAGGCCGAGGAGTCGTTCGCTGTCAGACGCTCCCTGTCAAAAACTGGGCAGAGAAGATTTGAGTTTGGGCCTTTTCTTCCCTGACAGAATGTATTCAAACAGAGAAAATGGATTTCACATAAGCCGTGACAACCGCAGAACAATAAGTGACAGCGGCATTTCACTGCTGGTGCGGCTCCGACAAGAGGAACCGCTGCTGCAACCGTCCAGTGGTCAAATGTCATCCTGTTCCTCCGTCTCCATCACACAGTCACTTATACGTATAAAGGATATTACATTACAATTAAATATATGTTATATACATACTCAAGTTATTTTATAATTAAATACATTATATAATTATACATTGTACATGCAGGGACACAGGAAAGTATCAAGGGCTTCAAACAACACTTAGAGCTGGTGACTATTTTCTCAATCATCTTTTTAATGTAAGCAATAGAGCTGCTGAGATCAGTTTCTGTTACTTCATGACAGATTTTTATATTTACATATTTTTTATCCTTGGTTTTCTCACCGGTTTGACAATGAGGGCTTCTTTGCCCTTTCGTATCACCAGACTGTCAATCAAATGTGATCAAACCACACCCAGTTCATGCTTATTAAACTCGTATTAATATTGCCTACATTAAGGATGCTTTTTTTTTAAATGTAACTTTGATTCTGTTTCTTAATCAGTCATGAAAATGCAATGTTATAGAGAATAGTTAACATATGAAAGCAAGTCAACATGGGCTTTAACCCTGCTGTCCAATGACTATTCAAAGAGTCACACAATAACTGACTGAGAAGCTTAAACAAGTCATTTTGATCTTCCAGATATTGTATATATTTGTCCAAAAATTAAAAAATGTTTGGTAGCAGGGACGAAAATCAGAAGGAACTAAAAGTGCACTCGGAGAGCGCAGACTTCCGCCAAGGCCAAATGCCCTATATCGCAATGTTAACAAAAGTGAAAAATAATTTGTGTATCCGCCCCGTGATTCAGATCCAAAATGTAATGTGTTCTTCCTTCCTTCCCATGCTTCACCTTTCTACCAAGTTTCATGAAAATCAGGCCAGTAGTTTTTCCAGAATCCTGCAGAAAAACAGACAAGCAGAACCGAAAACACAACCTCCTTGGCAGAAGTAATAATCCTCTTGGAACTCCATGGCAACCTGGCAAGCAGACAGATCTTTACGGGACTCAAGTGTTTTGCATGTACAGTTTGCTTTGCATGTACATTTCTTGTCAACCACTCATGGCTGATGAGCTTTTCTTTGTTTGGATTGGAGGGCAGCATCCAGACAGGGAGACAGTGAGAATAAATAAACTGATGACAAAGGACAACATTGGTCTGTAGCAGAGCAGAGGATGAACGCCTGCAGCTACAGAACAACAGCTTTTAGTCATTCTTCTGTTCCAACAGCTATGTTCCAACTGTGAGGGAACAAAAGCAGGACACCTGCAGTGTCCGAGTGAAAAATCCTGTGCTGTATTTTAGATTTCTACCCTTGGAACTATTATGTTATTTTTTTCTGTATTACCATACGCTTCCTCCACAGGGTGATACAGAGAATAAACCAGCATGTGTTCACACATTCCTATTCCAGTAGCCTACATGGCACCTCCTGTTAATTATGGTATGAGGATAGCATATTCTTGTCTGAATCTGTAAAGTGAATGTTGAGAACGTCTCACTGGTTTCTTTATATTTTGGTTTCAAAGCCTTTTTAAGCAAAAACATCTGTGCAGATATTTTTGTTGTCAAATTCCACACTACATATATCGTGGTATGTCATATCACTGTCAAACAAATCTGCATTATGCAACTCTTTCTTTATCTCAGTATGTGTTTTGCAGTTATTTTGCACACGCTACACAGTTGGGGATATCTCACTAGAAGAACTATATATGTTTTCATCCAGCAGAAAAGGGCATTTTGAAGCAGCTGTTGAAAGCTGTACTATATTAGAATTCAGCAGCAGTAAGAAACTGTGTGGATCCTGATTATGACATTGACTTTAAAATCATTTTCAAGTGACCTTCATTATATGGCTTCAATTGTGCGAATCGATAGTAAATGGTGCAAAACCAGACAATGGCACAAAGCTCAGGAGTGACCTCTCACTCTTAGATATTTTGTGGCCTCGTGCCACAGGCTCGGGAACAGGGAATAGACAATAACGGGACAAACGTTAGTCGTAGCCAACCGAATCATTCTTTCCTTTATAAACCTGTGAGCTCGGATAAGTTCGTGAGGTCGCTAAGTCAAAGTAGAAGGAGACGAAAGAATAAGCCAAGAGGAATCCAATGTCCTTGTGTAGGATTTGAAAGACTGCCATCAGTCAATAGATGGCAGCCTCATTTAAATCAGGTTGGGAGGAGATAAAACATGTTCGTACAATGCTGCTCTGGTCCAAAGAGATGGTTCAACACATTTGAGAAAGCCAAACAGAAGTGGCGGCAGACAGCAGGGTCAGTTTGGGTCAGCCTCCAAACAGCGTCTGACATCTGAAGAGAACGTATCCGCCTCCACACTCCCCACTTCAGGCATTATGTTGCCTATAAGCACCATAATACGGAGCCATTACGTACAGTAAACAGCTAGAATGAATAATGCTCAAAGTCTATTTTATCGCATGAGTGATTTGGATTTATCTACTTATAGATAAAATCTGACAAATTATGCAGAAAAAGAGATGGTAAACTGAGCTCTTGAATCCCAGAATGCAGCTGTGCCTTTGTGTTTTTGAGCTTTTAGCCCAGCCTGAGCAGGAGGGCATCCAAAACACACACATCCAGTGATCCTTGACACCACAATTGCACGTCACCCCTTAATAGCTTCTCCCACACCGCATCTAGAGCCTCTCTTCCCACTGAGGTGCAGTGAAGTTCACGGTTAGTCACCAAAACAATGAATGGAGCTAAAAAAGGAAAAGCTAACTAAATACTTAGATAAATAAACCTCTGCCACTTAGTTGACACAAATCCCTGCAATGCACAGCCACTACTTCTCTCTGTGTGCTGTGTAATAGACAAGTTAAGCTGTCCTCTTTCAGAAGGCGCTGCAGGCTCCACTGTGGCACATTAACATCAGCAGAAGACCATGTGATTATTCCTCGCAGGACAACTGTGCTCAATCATATGCTTAGATAGCATCATATGTGGCACACTTTCCCCTCCTCTTCACTTTTATGCTGAAATGAGTTCCACTTTCTGCAAAGCATGCATGATAACAAATCCAAAATGTCAATGTCCTGTGATTTATAAAGCAGCTCTTAACTGAGAGGTTGTTCATCATGCCCAAACAGTCATTGACAAGATGAAATGTCACATATTAATTCATGGCTCATAACTGCAGATTTTCCCCGCCTGTGACTCTCAAAATATTGCATTATAAATAGTCCGATCAGTGACCATCTTTTTTCAAAGTGTGTCCTTGTGTGCCAGATACTTTACGCAGATGGAATCTAAAGGGCATATTATCTGATATTCAAAGACAGGAAACCATTTGTTGTGTTCATCCACAGGAGAGACAAAACAGACCGAACACAGGAGAGTGAATCACTGATTCCATCTATCAGGGGAGCGTGTTGGAATAAAACAGAGAGCTTTTACGTTTGCATTTGCTGTGTTGTTCCTGGTTTGTAAATACAAACTGTACGACTGTACAAATGTAGCACTTAACACCACAATGAAGCCAAGTTCCCTGCAATATTTTATGCAAAGTGGTTGCAAAAAAGTGGTTGCAAAGTGGTGCTTTTTGGTGAACCATTTGAATTGCCTTTCAATATCTCTGTTCCACAAAAAGCCAGTGAAATATGTTTTTGGTTTGTTTTCATAAGTCCAAAAAAATGCTGTTCAGTAGTTCAGGTCCCCTGAATAAAATATGACATGTGCTGTTTGAATTATGAAGCCCGATAACTCACGCACAAGCCGGAGTGATCAACAGCAGGCTGCTCTGTTCTGTTTTCTGGGTTTCTTTTCTCTGGATTTTCCTCAGGGGGAACGTAGGAGTTTTTTATGACTGCCGTGATTGAGGCTTTTGAGAGCTGATGAAATTACAACAATGCTTCCGTGTGTTTTTAAAACTGCACTCATGTCCTTCGTAAGGCTCATCCTCCATACAGCGGAGTGCATTACCAGCTTCAATTTGATGTCTTAAGGATTTGCCTTGTTGGGGAAGTGATTTTCCGCAGCGAAGAATGTCGTATGTGACAGACGCGATCGGCTGGCCAAAAGCATTTTTGTTAAAGAGCAAGAAAAAAATCTGTTGTGTGCAGCCGCTTATTTCAGTCACACTGTATCTGCCTCCTTCAGGAGTGTGTCACAAGGCATTAGAACATTTCCAAAATTAATTGCTGAAGACAGGGGGGCTATTAAATTGGACACCCTGTGAGCAATTAGATCAAAGTTGTCATGTGCTGAGAAGAGATTTAGTGTTCACACTGTGTTTGTTCGGTATATCAAGGTCATGTTGCTCACCTGGCTCAAGGCTGGCTTTTGTAATTCCCCTCTCAGATATTTTTGTTCCTAATGTTTTAACATTGGATTCTACAATGTGAATCATGCGTTACTATCTTTATCAAGCCTTTAGCCTAGACCTGTCAACCTCTCCATGCTTTGTTATTATATATAGTAGCTTGTTATGTGTATGTACTCAGAAATTATGTGAAGTTTTAATA
Source organism: Sebastolobus alascanus (assembly GCA_916701645.2). NCBI lineage: Eukaryota > Metazoa > Chordata > Actinopteri > Perciformes > Sebastidae > Sebastolobus > Sebastolobus alascanus. The sequence goes on along the minus strand of CAKAOJ020000340.1, from coordinate 1,579,940 downwards.
CGTCTCTGCAGCACAAAGTATATCCATAGTAAGTGTCAGGTACAGAAGTTGTTTCTGTTTTGACTGATTCTGATGTTCACATAGGAAGGTAGATGGTAGATACACACAACCAATCAAAATGCATCTCGTATCGCCTGACATCCACACATCTAGAGTCTAATTAATTAAGATTGGAAGACATTTATTTATCTTTATGTAGTATTTTTAAACACTGACCGAGTTGCAATAAGAAGGAAAAAACAAACTTGTTAGCTGAAGTCAGCGAGCTGATTGAAGGACAGATTGACAGAAACGGTCCAAATGTAGTTCGACTAGAATCAGAAAATTAAAGGAATAGTTCCAAATTTGGGGACATTTGCTTTCTTGCAGAAAGTTAGATGAGAAGATCGATATCACCTTCATGTCTTTACGCTAAATATGAAACTACAGCCAGCAGCCGAGTATCTTAGCTTAGCATAAAGAATGAAAACGGGGGGAAACAGCTAGCTTGGGCTCTGTCCAAAGGTAACAAAATCCACCTACTAGCACCTCTGAAGCTCACTAACTAACATGTTATACCTCGTTTGTGGGATCCAAAAACAGAAATGTAAAAATGACAAGTTGTGTTGTTTTCTATTTACTATTTCTTGGCCGGGTGCAGTAACTTCTTGGTGTCTCTGCTGGCTGCCTAGCAACCTCACAGTGACAACAAGAAATAGATATGAGACTGATATCTAACTCTTGGCAAGAAAGTGGAAAAGCACATTTCCCAAAATGTCAAACTATTCCTTTAAAAGGTACAATGTGTAACATGTAGCCACATGCTCCAAACAAATAGGGGTCAGCATGGTTTAAAATAAATTCTGGCCAGATCTAACACAGAGAAATCTCTCTGAGAAATCTAGCAACACATATGCATCTAAAAATAAACATGACTCTAATTAAATGTTATGTTATCCCAGTAGAAGGAACATCATGTTAGATTATGGATCCTGCTCAGATATATGATGAGAACTGCCTGATAATCAGGATCCACCACCACACACACACACACTCCCACACACACACTCCCACACACACACTCCCACACACACACACACACACACTTTTCCCCCTCCGCTGCTTTCATGATGATAGCGGTCAGTGGACAGTTTAACATCCTTCATTTCATATCAACCAGAGACTTCCCCGATGTGCTGGACTGGAGGCTATTTCCTAATGCCCATGTGGTTTAACTGTGGGTTAAAAATTTATTTTGCTGAAATGGTTATGGAGGAATTTACATTATTCATCCACTTTAAGATTAAAACGAGTATATTAAACTATATAACTCTTCCAGGACCCGCGCTCGGAAACTGTTCCGCAGAATATTAAATCCCAGTCTATTTTCCAAGACATGAATTTCATCGTTATGAGCAGTGAAAATGCTGGTATAGTGCACGAATCATTAGGAATTTGTGCTCTTAAAAATCTGCCTGATCAAAATGGATTAAGCTCTGATTTCTTTAGTCAAAAATGAGTAGATGAGAAAAAAAAAAAAAAAAAATAAGGATTATTTTTCTTAAATCCAAAGATGTGACATTCAGATAACTTTACCTGCATTAAGGTGACTCAATAACAGTTATTTCTTGGGGTTTTCTTATCAACACCTACAGTCTACCAACCTGAAGACATCTGGCCAATGAGAGCAGAGTGGTTGAAAATGGCTCATTAGTGAAATACGCAGCGAGAGAGAAGCTAGTTAGTCAACTGACAATCCAGCATATTAGAGCCAAAAAATCCATGAAAGCCCACACAGCTCATTATGCTCTGACACGCGCGACAGAGAAAACCAACAAGACAGGATGAGGAGTGAAAAAGTCCACGTTAGAGGATTCTATCAACAATACTCATTGAGATCAATAAGAGAAACTACTGTTATTTACTAAACGGCGAGTGCTTCCCTCCATCATGCAATGTGTCAGTACTGCTGGCTGTCCGTGCTGTGTGGAGGGATTTCACGGCACACATTCAGCCTCTTGATGAAAGTGGAGGAACGCCACGGGGTATCTGAACATCAGAGGCAGCAGGAACATCCCTTCATTGTACCCGCACACGCACCTCAGTAAATTGATTTGCTCCAGCAGGCACATGCCCACGCCAACAGAACACAAAGTCCTCCGTGAACAGGACAGTGAAATCAGCTTACTGCGCTAACCTGCTCAGTCACCAGATCTCAACTGAGCATTTGTAGGTTGACACGGTACAAACTGCTGCTGAAGCCCAGCGCTGAACACCGGAGAGGTTCCTCGAGGGAGATCTGACACAGAAACCAGAGCTCTGATGACTTTACATGCAAACAGGAGGTCACAGTCGGTGTTTAGAAGGTGTTCCTATTAGTGTATTACACTGAGCATACAGCCATACTGAACAAGCACCCTGAGCCTATTTGACATCTCAGCCTAGCATCAGCTTATATTACATCACCACCCTTTGGGTGAAATCTGCTTGATGAAGCTTCACAGTAACTTCAATGGAAAATCCTTCTGGCAAATATTTCTAATCCATACACAAATCCCAGGCTTAGACTTTAAAGTATATGCTTAACCCGAGTCTGAAATCAAACCTGTTCCTGTCAGTCAAGTGCATGTTGCTTCATACTTTCTTTATTGAGCGTTCTGTGATCTCAGTCACACTCCCTCGCTGATGCTCTCTTCTGTGATTGCTGCAATTAGCTTCATCTTGGTCAGTTACGTAATGTGCTGACAAACTGAATCTTGAATCTTGAACTGCCACCTCCTCATGACTTCAAGTCTGTGGAAGTTATCCACCTATTTCAATCCGTTCTGTCTCAAAGGGACGTTAGGAGGCCGATGATACTCTACCTCGTCTGACTTGTTCGAACATTCAACTTTAAATAAGATAACTTCGACAAACTCTCCTCAGACATACCGCTGTTTTCTGGAATTATAGTTTCACTTTCAAATGCACATTGTGTAGTTTACGACACATTCTGAGCAAAAAACAGGCTTTTCCCTCAAATCCAACGTTCAAATCATGACTGTGAAAAATAGTCTCATTTGTTCCAGCACTAGCTGTACCTCTTTACAGGGTCCATAAATAGTCAATCATCAAAATTGCCCACTCTTGAGACTTAAAAAAAAAAAAAAAAAATGACTGTAATTTATCTTACATGCAAAGTAAAGAACATTCAGATGTCATTTCACTTTGTGCCTTTTCTGGAGTAAATCCCAGCTATTTGTAACCAGAGAGGCAGGTTAAACGAGACTCACATCACAGCAGAGACAAAGAAAACTCAGTACGCTGCGGTCCGACTGCTCTCAAATGTGTGGAAATGTGGATGATGGGATGTCAAATTATACGACCATTTCACTTTTAAATGGGTTTTAAAGGTTGAGCCCGAATTTCTGCTCACACCAGGTGTTAATGTCAGCAAGGATTATTGGCCACTGCATTGCTACAGGCAGTCTCTAAAGATCTACAGTGTCCCTCGGACAGAGATAACATCAGTGCTTATTTTGGATAAACCAAGCAGTGGTCAGCAAGTGGAAAACTCATTAAAACTCTGTAAAGGTGCAACGGAGAGAAGCAGCAGACTGAATGATAAAAGCTCTCCGTTCGGTACACTGCAAATACTGCAGCAGAGTTTTCATATTAATAAAAGAGAATAGCAACATTGAACTTCATTATTTTATATTTTATATATAAATTAAGGATTTATACATTGCTGATAAAGAAAAAATACAAAACATTTTTTTGATCTTACATGACATTTACATGTGAAATTTTACACAACATATTCAATAACTTACAAATGCTTTATTTGCATAAAAAATATATCTCTTTACAAAACTTTTGTAATATGTACATATTCATATACACAGGTTTTTGAATGGGATAACAATTGTGTGGTACATTTAAAAGCATTCTACTCTTCTCCAGATGTGAGACTCACTTGCCGTATACTGTTTTTACCAGGTGCATTTCTTTTCTCTTCCATAAGAAATATGAACTCGCAAAATATATTACATATCGATAACACAAGACATCTTGCCAAAGAATGCCATCAAGTATCAAAACTGTATAAATGTACAAAATGTAACAGCAATGACAGGAATCAACGTAGTGGTACAAAGTACTATAGCAGCAGTTGCTATACTGGATCACTTTTTTGCCAACATGCACAGGTATGAAACTATGAGCTGCTTTTAAACACACCTCTTCTTAGATAAACCATCAGAGCTGACATCACTCAGCTAAATCTTTGCAAACTGTGCAGATAAATGACAGCGATGGAACGGTTTTACTAACGCTATCAATGTTAAATGTTAAAAACATATGCCCATACAGTATTCAAGGCACTGCAATGATGTAGAAATGTGATGAGTCAAATTCTTTTTTTTCATTTTTAAAACATGGATGGACTCAGATGATAGCACAATACTGATGATGGTTCATGTTAAAGTGTGCAATTTTGTTCATGTATACTGTACATTTGTTGGCAGAAGCTGATGGTTCAGTAAGATATTTGAAATAACCGTTTGTATCAGTGTGTGTCAATAAAATAGGACCGAGGTCGTGTATTCATCGAGTGTCTCAGAGTAGGAGTACGGATCAAGAATTTACTGACTAAGGCACGGTTTCCCAAAAGAATTATAGAAACACAAACACTAAAGTAAGACAGATGCATGTTAAACTTTTTACCATAAAACAAGATAACAAGCTTTATCTGACCTCAGACTGCCCACTGACACATCTCTGATTTACCAACATCCGGGCTTAAATAAACTTCTGGGAAACCCGGCCAGCTGTAGGTACTTTGCACTGTAGGTATTCTCAACTTTGTCATTCTACAAAACCTGAAATAATTAATCAAGGAACTCCTACTTTGAGATTCTTGACATATACAGGCTCGTGGCTGGGGTTAATTCACACCAAATTTGGTTCGTTTGGGACACAAAAAAGATTGTAAAATACCTAAAATAAATCAGTTTTCAGAACAGTTTCAATAACTTAAGAACAGGTTAAATAGATGGATGAGCTCCACATGACCAACGTACTGAAAGGTACAGTTTGCCTCGACAACACTCTCAGACTAGTCAGCAATTTAAACTCTCATACTTAAACATTTCTGTCAAAAACTAATTCATTGCACACGACTTGATGATAAACCCTAATGATGACTACATCTCTGGTGAATACAATGCACTCTATTGTTGTCAGAAGGCCTGCGCTGTAACAATAAAAGCCCCGGCATTCCCGCTGGCACTCGAAGAAATGGTACTGCACTTCAGTAATTAAATCCCTGGCCATACAGTGTATTTCATCAGTAGGAGGTACCATCCAATTAAGAGGTATAATTGAGCGTATAACTTTGAACAAACTACGGCACAGACACTATTCAAAGAGAGGCAGTTTCTCCTCTACTTCCTCATCTCCTCTCACACACTCCACTGCTTGGAAAATAGACTCTAACGATTACATTGATCAGCTCACAGTTGAGAGGCTTCTCACCTCCATAACAGAAAATAACTCTCATTAGGATGAATGTGAGACTAAGACAAAACTTTTTTTAGAAAGGGTCTAGATCTGGGCTGTTTTCTTCAAAAGAAAAAGTTTAAATTTTTCATTTGGCATTGTGAAGTAACCCCTCTATATTTATACTACAGAGCATAAAATACTCTATTTTATCTATATACCAGAGGCTCTTTTATTCATAAAGCCAACACTCACAGAGTGTAAAGAACACTTCTCTTCAGAAGATCCAGGAAGGTGTAGAATCTCCCCTTCCTCTCTCTTTAATCCTTGACCTTTTGTATACGATCGATTGCAACTGCCGTCAGTGTTGCTGAAAGTGTGCTTTATATTTCTGAGTAATTCTGTGTCTTTGTTGTATGTCATCAGAAACGAGGAAAATATAAATATGTCAATATATATTCATGTTAAGCAAACAAGGAGAAGTTGTATTCTCCCTCTATGTGCGTCTCTCTCTCTCTCTTACTGAGTAGAGATCAAACCATGGTGCAGATGGTGTTGAGATTGGGGTCAAAGCGGACAACTTTCCCCTCAGCGGCTTTCGTGTTTGTGTTGTACATGGGATTCTCAAAAGTGGCCTGTCCATTGTTGTTCTCGTGGACAGAGCATCCTGTGTACTGCGCTTTATCTGTTTTCCTGGAGAGAAAAAAAGGAGGTTGCCTATTAGTTGAGAGAAATCCCAATTATCTCCTCTCCCTCCAATCCAATAAACACGTCTCCATTATCTCGGTGTGGACAGCTGCAGTAGGTAAATGAGGCAGAATGGTAATTATTGTTGAAAAGATCAGTCGGAGGAGCCCTATGCCCGCTCACTGGGAACTAACATAATGAGTGCAAAATTTGCATGTCACAGGTTCTGCGTGTTTGTACTGTTTAAAATTAAGACAAAATCCACCCGTCTACACACAGTTCATCACATTACACATCATACTGAAGGTGTTCTCATTAAAAACGCCTGACATATGCTGCTGTGTAATGCGGTTTGCACGGTAACCCGTTGACTACTGTTGCATCACGCTCTGAAGCCGCTCATAAGTGAGCTACTGTATCCAGTGAGGAAGCTTCCTGCAGTAAAGCAGGCTGTGGAAATGGGCCACAGTGTACTGTCTACCTCATATTGATGTGCATTTCCTTTGGCTGCAACTGTACAAACATCTACACAAATCTGGCTTTCGAAAACTTTTTCAACATCCGATCTGTGATGAATAACTCTAAAACTCATCATGGGACACTGACTCATGAAAACGTACTACTTTCTTTCTCATGTGGGAACAAAACAGGCTGCAGGAGCTACTAAATTTGGCTTCCAATCTAGTGTGGAAGACATCAGGAGACACGACATACCGCTGTTTGTAGAGATAAAATCCGAGGCCTGCAAAGATGAGGGCAAAGAAAGGCACGAGGATAGCGACAGCAACAGAGCTGCTGTTGGTGGAGGCGTTGGTTTCAGGGTCAGCGATTGTAATGTTCTCTCTCACACTCAAACCTGGAAGAAAAACATTACATTTAGCACAAGAACACGGAAAATATTCATAACACAGAATATGTGAATGAAGAAGGTCTAAAATATTAAGATTAACAAAATGGCAAAAACACTGGTGAAACAAAATGGAATAATAGAAAGATACGTATCTTCTGCTGGTGACGATAATGATGATAATGATGATGATGATGATGATGAAGATAATGAAGAGGAAGATGATCACGATGATGACAAGTCGGAGACGCAGCAGCCAGTTGATAAAGACGCCAACCATAATGATCTTACTGATAATGATCACTGCGACTGTGATAATCTTGTTGAAGACAATCATGAGACGATGATGACGAGAGGAATGTTGAGCACAAAGAAATGAAGGACAATGATGTGGAAGAGAACAATCCACTCTGTGTACGACTGTATGCTGTCAATACAGAGCAAATATTATGTGGCTTTATTGTTTGACAAGGAGGTGTTAGAAATCTTATTAAAACAAACTATTCCCATAGAAATAGTAGGTTTTACTAGGAAGAAACCTAAGACCTCTACAGTTGTATTTTAAACTAGAATTACCGCCTGCGCCAACCAGTCAAAATGCACTTTACATCCATGTCTGTCCAAAATATCATCATTTTATCCTTCTAGATATTTCTGTGAAATTGTCATAATTAGCATAACTTCTTGAGTTACGGCCAAAAACGTGTTTTGTGAGGTCACAGTGACCTTTGACCACCAATAATCATCCTTGAGTCCAAGTGGATGTTTGTGCAGATATAATGAAATTCCCCCGAGGCATCCTTAGAAATCAAGTTCACGAGAATGGGACGGCAGTGAGGTCACCGTGACCGTGACCCTTGACCTTTGACCACCAATAATCAGTTCATCCTTAAATCCAAGTGGACGTTGTGCCAAATTTGAAGAAATTCCCTCGAGGCGTTCCTGAGATATTGCGTTCACGAGAATGTGACATACATACGAACGGACGCACAACCCGAACACATAATGCCTCCGAGGCATAAAAACAATGTTTTAATGAAACCTGTCATAGCGTTTTCTGTTTTCTTCTAACGTGCCCCATGTTTGTTCTCTGCATGGAGAATAATGGATCTCAGAGTGACACTGACGGAGAAAATATGTACATGCCAAAGATGTTTTCATATCTGTCTCAACAACAGAAAACAAACTAAATTAAAGATCCCCTCCAGACATAATAAAAAAATACATTCCACAAAAAATTCAATTACCTGGCAAAGTTTTTTTTTTTAAATTACACCTATTGTGTCTCCTTCATTGAAACATTCAGAATCTTTGAGTCTTAACCTTCCAAGTTTAACTGTTTAACTGGACATAAGATGTCTCGTTCTCCACTGAAAAGTTCGTTCTCAGTGAACAGTATGTGTGCTGAAGGTTTCAAGTGTCCACATCACACTTGTGTAAGTTGCATATTGGAACTAGTTGTGAAGTCACAAATCATGCTTGTATGTACCAGTACGCATCTTAAACTCAGATTCAAGGTGAGCACAGAAAGAAAGATGAATGTGAAAATAGCGTTCTAATGTCAAACTCCGCTAATGCATCATTCATTCACAACAATCAGAACACATTTGTTAGTGGAGTAGAGGTTTAAATATCATCTCTTTCTTTACTTTTATTGTGAAAGTGAAAGATGAGGAGTGACCAGTGGGACTTATTGTATTTGTAAAGACACTTACCAAGTCTCTGTAGTCCGAACTGACCGTAGTCTTTCCCCTGTATGAAGCCTTGGAACACAAAGCTGCCGCCCTCGGGCTCAGCTGAAACCTAGTTCACAAAAAAATAAAATAACACAAAGTTTTAGAAACAGTACGTTTTGTTTGAGCTGCATTAATAAAATCAGATTTTTCTTGGCACCAAAGACAGTGTCGCATCTATTCCACAGCACATCAAAAACTACATACAACAGTATAGTGTATTTAGTGTGACAGTCAACACATTCTGTCATGCTACATTCAGAAATAACACCTTTGTTTCTGTAACCCGCTTTGGAAGCTGTGCAGCATGCTATCAATAGCTCAGCGGTGTGCAGCCAGCTGTCACACGCTCTTATTAAGTGGACCTTGAAGTTTATTTTAGAAGACCAACTTCAATAATGTTGTCGTTCCAGGTCCCCGAGGTGTCAGTGTGTGTCTGAGCTTATTCAGCAAATTGTCAATGTGTGAACGGTAAGATGGCTCGCACACAGCCGCTGGTGCATCTGATGTACAGCCAATGTAAATACTGTATATGTAAACAAAAACAGACAATACGCCAGGAAAAGACTATTCCGCTTGCTGTCACAGTTTCCTCTCATGCATTGTGATTTCTTTTTTCATTGTTGGCACGGTAAAGTAGGATGAGAAAAAAACTAATAATGAGGAAACAGTCCAAGAAAGGCTTATTCTGGGCTCCCCAGTAGTTGCAGCCCCATTTCCTGTAATATTCTACTTGTCTGTCAGACGGAACAAAAAAATATGGAATAAATAAAAGACACAGTCACAGCTCTTGGTTATTTTTACAAAAGATCACTGGCCAGCTGCTTCAAATTCCTGTGGATACTCACAAATCCGTCCATTGCCCAGGTCTCATCAGTAATCCTGCTCAAGGAGCTGTGGGCCAACGCTCTCATCTGGTACAGCAACAGCATTAACCGGGCCTCCTGGCGCTTGTACACTCCTACAAGGTAGAGGACAAGAGGCAACCGGAGAAATGATGTGAATAAAGAGACGAGGCAATACGAGTGCAGGGGAAGGATAAAAGAAGAGAGGAGAGAGGAGAGAAAAGATGATTACAGCCGAGGGAGGAGGGAGGAGACGAGCGACTCTAGAGTGGGCAGTTAGTCAGTCAGCGCAGACTAATACATCCGTCTTTAGAGCCAATAGTTAATTTCCACTCTCATGCATGAGATCATTTGATGATTGACTGATTGACATGAGGCACCCTCAAAATAAATGGAAGTGACACACAGAGGTAGTGAGAGGAGGAGAAGGGAGGAAGCAGAAGACAGATGATTTATAGATGACTCACCAGAGAGCAGAAACTCTATGCTGCTGTCGGTTAAAGTTACATTGACTTTTCCCGTTGTCGCATTAAAGCTTGTGACTGTCAAAGACATCGGCTGTTTCTGGCCTTTGTAATCAGAGGAACCCTTCCAGACGAAATCAGGGGCAAAGACGTCGTCGGGAACTTCAAGAAAGAAAAACGAAAGAAAAGTCATTAAATAATGTCATTAAAGTAAAAGCACAAAAGAACTATGGTATACCATACCATTATATATGGTATAATAAAGGTACAAAAAGAGGAAATTATCATTCCTATTACGTGTCTTTGTTTTACGAAACATCAAATCAATATTATGTTCGTAACACAAGCTGAATACTTGCACCCACGCTGCAAAAAGGCAATTAGATATGCATTGAAATCAACATATCAAACAGCTGATAACAGTCTTTTCATTCAGTTTGAATTATATCATGTTCCTTATATCCTTTGACAATCTCACTTAATGATAATTAAATACATTCTGAAAGAGAGATAAGTCTGGACTCACTCAGTGAACTCTGCGAAACTTTTTTAATAGTTTTGACTGATTAAACTTTTTGTAGAACTTTTACAGCGCAGTCGTTATCTACTGGAAATTATTTACTGGGGAATTATGAGTCAATTATCCTCGCAAAAAGGTGACTGTTTGTAGTTAATAACAAGAGCTAAACCTAATAATAGTCCCAATAATTATCGTCGGCACAGAATTAAGAGGTGGAAAGGACACTTGGATGCCATTTAACATCAATCTGCAACAATTGACTTTGCTAATAGCTTATTATTATTATTATTATCATACTGACTAAAAGTAAAATGGATAAATACCTTCCAGCACTTTCTTTCCCCGTACAGTCGCCGTCCTGGGTAAATTTGAATAGTTTACCTGGATTGGCTGAACGCACTTTACCTTGTTGGTCTTAAAGATCTGGTGATAGGTCACAGGAAAATCTCTGAGTTGTATCTTTGTGTTTTACTGACTTCCTTTACAGAAACAGAGGACAGGCTCTGTGGCGTTATGTTGCTGTAGAGCAGTGCTTTGAGCTAAATGCTGTTTAACACGTAATGTTTACCATGTTCACCCTCTTAGTTTAGCATGTTAGCATGAGCTAATTAGCACTAAACACAAAGTACGGTTGAGACTGATGGGAATGCCATTAGTTTTGCACGTATTTGGTCATAAACCAAAGTATTTAGAATTAATAATTTGACCTGATGGTGGTGCTAGATGAAAACTCCACTTGAATGTTTCTACGAAATACAAAAAAGTGGTGGACCGACCGACAGACTGACATGAGTACAATAAAGAGCGAAACAGAACATGATACAGTCACAATACAAACAACACACACCAAGTTCTATGCTAATCACTTTTCTCATATGTTAATTATTTTCCTCTACTGTAAGAAACACTGTCTTTGAGGTACAGCAGTAAAAACTAAGGGACAGTGAAACCTCTATGATTTTGATGATGTACGATACATTAATACAGAACCGCTGACTTCTGTGGCTACCAGTTGAACAGCTTGTGAAATTCAAAACTCACCATTTATTTTCGGGCTCGGTGTCCCCGGTACGGGTTTGACAGTTTTCTCGTGTGATTTGGAGCCGACTGCAGAAAAACATAAATATGTATGTCAGAAAGATGAACACAGCAGAGCTTAACAGCAGGAGGATGTTTGGAAAAGTAAACACTGCTCGACTGTAACACGCCGCCTACATTAAACTCTTCCTCACTTTGGTGAGATTTCTGGTTGCTCATTTCATACAAACATTTAAAAATCAACACACTGTTGAAACTGAACATGCATATTCTCATTAGATGACAGTACAGTGGCTTTACAGAAAACAGCACAGAAACCAAAATGTCTCATTATATTTGATTAATGTCTTATTTGACTTGACTATACACAGTCTACCCTCCACCTTTATGCACAGTCTTCCTCTCACACATTTGAGCTTTCTCCATCTCTCTTTTCCCCGCAGTCTTCTCCATCACTTGCCCTCGCAGACCTCGGCCGACCACGTACCTCTGCACACCGGCACCTTGCCCGTCCAGCTGCCGTCAGAGCGGCAGACACGGTGCTCTGACCCCCCGGAGAGGAAATAACCCGGCTGACAGGTGAACACCAGAGTGTAACCGTAGGACGGCAGGTCCAGACCCACCACGTCAGCGTTGGCCGGGCTCCGCGGCTGCTTGCAGGAGTGAGCTGGAGAGCGAGCAGAGGGCAAACACGTTAGCACACGCACATACAGATGAAGCCAGATACACACACTCATGCACACGCATCGACCAATGCACACACACACACACTTATAGATAGACAGGAAGATAATTAAGCAGTCGCTGGGGGGAGAGAGGGAGAGAGGGGGTTAGAAAAAGAGAGGATCAAAAAGATAGCACACACATTTTACAATTTAATTGAGTCCAGGGAGCTATTAGGGAGCATATTGATACTTTAATATGTCTAGTTTCTTTTCTGATATGAATATGGACACTCGTGAATTGGGAGATTCACTGCCTAATTTTAGACTGAATGAAGCCGGCACAATGTAGTGAGCTTAAATGAAGTCAAAACAATAACCGTGCAAATTGTTATGAGTCATTTAGCCACAGCCTTGGATAGCAAAACAGAAGTTGCAGTACAACAGAAGGTCTCTCCGGTCTGTCTCAACTCATTATCATTCAGCAATAGATGGAAAAAAACAACATTTGGAGTTGTTTTTGTGTTTCTTGAACTAATCAAAATTTTCAAGGGCGAGCCCAGACTAGACTAAGCTCAACGGCGTCCTTGCAAAACAGTGCCGGAGTGAATGTTATTGTAAATCTTGCAAGTGTTTTCCATTATGAGGATGTGCGTATAGGTTGTAAGGTCACAGACACTGACTGAAAGAAGTGGATAATAGGAGGCTTATAAGTGCAGCACATGTCGTGGAAGTCAGACCAGTGTAACCAGTAGCAGTATAACAGACACTAAAATATAAGGATGTGTCTTGTTGTTGCATCTGGAGTTTTTTAAGACTGCGATTCAGTTTTGACTTTCCTGCCTGTGACTTCCTCAGCTCATTAAATTATTCTGTCTCCAAGAGCAGGAAGGCAGTGACATGCTGATTTCGGATAGCGCTGAAAAGCCGAGTTTAGAAGCTTTCTCTGAATCAGAAACGGGGGACAAAAGCTGTTATTGCTGTGTTGCCAAAACATCAGCTTCTTATAGACCATATTGAATATTTTTATTCTCTCATGAGTGGGTTGAGTACACTTAGTTTAATTTTTCACATCAACAAACTCTCTACGAAACAAAAAATTATGCAAATCTCACCGCACCACCAAAACACTGAGGGGTTGAACATTCAGGCTCGACAATAATGTGAAAATAGCGAAATACTTTTTGCAGCTCGTGAGTGAAAGAATACGTTGCCAGCTGTCAAATGAGAGGCAGCTGCAAGTGAGTCACAGTACCAAATCGGTCCTTCATGGCGTCTTAATGACATTAGTGGCAATTGGGTGTGGAGGGGGATGCCAGGATGAAAGTTTCTGGGCTTAATGAAAGACGAGGAGAGTGCAGGAAATCCCTCTTGTTGGATATTACTTTTGCTGGTGTTTGATACGGTAATATTATGTGTGTCTGCATGTCTGAAGACATACATTTCTCAATGCTCTAGAAAGAAATCAAAGTGAAAGTTGTGTGCTGAAATCCAGGAGGAATCTTCTCTTATTCATCTTCTACTCAGCTACACACGGGCTATAACGATTAAGTATACATTAAAGGAAGACTGATGAAGAAAGCACAACGTATAAGTCACCCAGACCTTTTTCAAAGAGTTGATAAATCAGCCTTGAGGAAAATCTAATGTGGTATTTATTTATACTGCAAGAAAGAAGAAAAACTGCCTCATACTGTAAGTTGTAGATATAAAGTCTGGGGACCTAAATAAATAAATACATACATAATTAAATAAATCCCCTTCTCGCTGCCTGAGCACAAGTCTATGTAACCCATTTAAAATTACAAACTGTCAGCACATGTCCAGGGTTGTAGAGTTTGTATCCCATAAATACTGAAGACACTTACAAGGACGATGAATTGTTGCATCAAAGACGCGTCACAGCGCCATATTTATTTACACTTCAAACAGCACAGCAGGCTTTACTCCTGAGATTACATGAGACCTCAAAACACACTGTTCACTGTGTAATGTTCTTAGTTCAAAGTTGGTATCTCTGATAGAGACTGAGTGCATTAGTTAGGGACAGAGACAGACAGAGACAGACAGAGACAGAGAGAGGCAGATAGAGGCAGATAGAGACAGATAGAGACAGACAGAGACAGACAGAGGCAGAGAGAGGCAGAGAGAGGCAGAGAGAGGCAGACAGAGGCAGAGAGAGGCAGAGAGAGGCAGAGAGAGGCAGAGAGAGGCAGATAGAGGCAGAGAGAGGCAGAGAGAGGCAGAGAGAGGCAGAGAGAGGCAGAGAGAGGCAGAGAGAGGCAGATAGAGGCAGAGAGAGGCAGATAGAGGCAGAGAGAGGCAGAGAGAGGCAGAGAGAGGCAGAGAGAGGCAGAGAGAGGCAGAGAGAGGCAGAGAGAGGCAGAGAGAGGCAGATAGAGGCAGATAGAGGCAGATAGAGGCAGATAGAGGCAGATAGAGACAGAGAGAGGCAGATAGAGGCAGAGAGAGGCAGAGAGAGGCAGAGAGAGGCAGAGAGAGGCAGAGAGAGGCAGATAGGTGCAGAGAGAGGCAGAGAGAGGCAGAGAGAGGCAGAGAGAGGCAGATAGGTGCAGAGAGAGGCAGATAGAGGCAGATAGAGGCAGAGAGAGGCAGAGAGAGGCAGACAGAGACAGATAGAGGCAGATAGAGGCAGAGAGAGGCAGATAGAGGCAGATAGAGGCAGAGAGAGGCAGAGAGAGGCAGAGAGAGGCAGAGAGAGGCAGAGAGAGGCAGAGAGAGGCAGATAGAGGCAGAGAGAGGCAGATAGAGGCAGATAGAGGCAGAGAGAGGCAGATAGAGGCAGATAGAGGCAGATAGAGGCAGAGAGAGGCAGAGAGAGGCAGAGAGAGGCAGATAGAGGCAGAGAGAGGCAGAGAGAGGCAGAGAGAGGCAGATAGAGGCAGATAGAGGCAGAGAGAGGCAGATAGAGGCAGATAGAGGCAGATAGAGGCAGATAGAGGCAGATAGAGGCAGAGAGAGGCAGAGAGAGGCAGAGAGAGGCAGATAGAGGCAGATAGAGGCAGAGAGAGGCAGATAGAGGCAGATAGAGGCAGAGAGAGGCAGATAGAGGCAGATAGAGGCAGAGAGAGGCAGAGAGAGGCAGATAGAGGCAGATAGAGGCAGATAGAGGCAGATAGAGACAGATAGAGGCAGATAGAGGCAGATAGAGGCAGAGAGAGGCAGATAGAAAGCCGTGCTGATGGAGCGATGGAGGCCGGCCAGCTGCAGACAGCAGCAGCCGGCCACGGTCAAGAGGACCAACTTAACTTTAGTCAATAGCTTTTTTTTCTTTCATGCTTGTTTGCATGCCTTAATGTACAAAGTGATACATTCTTAAAAATCAGCAGCAGCTTTTAGAAAGGTGCCCAATAAAACTATGGCTTCTGTTTAAAAAAAAACAAAAACTTTTGACGGGTTCAAAATGAATGTTTTGTTTATCTCTGTGGAAGAAATGTGACGTTCAGTTCCCACTTCTAACAAGGCTGGTGAGCCAATAGTATAACGACGTTGGTATCACATGGTATCTCTGTGTCATCAGTGATCAAGTTGCCAGTTAGTGTGGAAAAAAAAAAGATAAATGTTTTTTAACCAATGTGAGTTTAACACTGGTGTCTCCATCAGGCTGCAGGATAAGAGAATATTTAATGTGACGTTAGCACATATTAGCTGCTTTAGCTTAGTCGTCTGAATTAACAACAAAACCAACAACAACTACCAACAGCCATAAACCTTCTCACATAGCATCTTAGCATTAGTGACGGTTGCATCCAGTTACCTAAATAAATAAATAATTCACTTATCGCAATCAATTAGTCCGCTTACAGTGTTCATCTTGGGTGACAAAATATGTAAACAATGTTAGACTAGCGTTAGGTGGATTTTTGTTTTGTTTTTTACTCCGTTGATACTTTGCCTCATCCATGTTATCAATTGTACCTTTAAGGTACACTTCCTGTGTACCTTGACTTGTTATAATGCTCAAATCTCAAAATTGAATTGCTGATGTTTTGGAACTCAACACTAATTCATTTTTTAGAAACATCAAAGTTTGTTGGGAAGACAATTGGGGGATTTGGGCTGTGTACCTTTAAGCAAAAATATTAATCGGATAGAAAGGTAACATGATTAAGATCCGTTGATGTTAAACTCTGACTCGTGTCCATTGCATCTATTGTGTCGATAATCCCTCCAAATTTGTGCTTTGGCCAGCAGTACGAGATTGGTTGGCTTCACTTTTAAATCCATTTAAGTGGCTTCACAGTAACAGAAGAGCATTTAATCACAGAGAAAGGTATTTTAGAGGATTTATGACTGTTTTGACCGAGGGTCAACACAGCGTGTCGGACCCATACAAAAGCACTCACACTTAAATATATATACATAACCACAGGCTTCCAGACAGCCCTCTGTGTGTGTGTGTGTGTGTGTGTGTGTGTGTGTGTGTGTGTGTGTGTGTGTGTGTGTGTGTGTGTGTGTGTGTGTGTGTCCACCCTCAGGGCTGCACGCATGAAAACTAATAACTAATAACTATACATCAACGGACTAAAACATGAATTCATAGTTTTATTTTAAAACAGATATTCACAGTGACCTTTGGGTTTATGTTTTCGGATCTCTAATGATGTAATAACTACAATCTTAAATAAATTCATAATAACTAAAAAAAATAGTAATACAGGCTCATGAATGGGCTGCTAAACAACGTTATTACGGTGCAGCTGTCGGGCTGCCAATAACTAATGCCAGAGTAACATAATGTTACATCCAGACCTGTAATATAATCATGGTTTCTTCTTTGCACCAATAATGTGCATTAATGTGTCATATATTCATACACCAGACCAGTCAATTTAAAGTAAACAAGATCTTTTCAGGACAATATTCTGAAAACAGAGCCTGAAGTATAATATGAATGTAGAACATCTACCAGATGTCTCTAGAACTTGCCAGTTAATAACCTACTGTGGTGCAAAGTTACAGTGCAGTGTTAACTTACATTAAAGGTAAATTAATTTGCCAGATTGCAAATTATCAGTTGTCGCCACTAATATATTTATTAAACTTAACTTCACCAATGTTTATATGACATTCAGGTAAAAGTTTCCTCACAAATGTGATACATTTGAGAAGTTATTCATAAAAGTATGGAGCGCTAGAATCTGGTGACCGTCAGAGATACATTTCTCTATTTTAATTCCAGCGGTAACAATGACAGGACGAGGGCAGAAGGAAATCAATACATGTTTCAGTTCCACCACAGGCGATGGACCCGAGCCGGAGCAGCTCTCGACATGCTGCAGCCTCAGCAGAGAAAGAAAGACCGGGCTAAGGAACTGCAGCTGCTGAACAGAGCGAGCCTCAACACATGATGCCTCTGAACTTCAGTGACTCTACAGCATCGTGGTTACACAAAAAGGATACAAAAACATGCTATTTTATTTTTACCACTGTAGAAGTAAAAGTGTCTGCTGGGATGTTGAAGAAAGGAACATTAACAGAGGCCATTCGCTGGGTTCAAGGTACCACCAAATGAATCCAAATGAAAAGTATGCATCTGAAGTTATAGCTCTAAATCTAAAATGTTTTATGAGTTATAAATGTACAAGTTGACTGATTTAAAATTAATACACAAGTTCTACAAAATAATCAACTAGATGTTGGGGATGTTATGTGTAGATGAATCCACTACTGTTCTCCTAGAGTTGCCTGATGTTCATGTTGAGTTATTGTTAACATAAATCCTTTTATTAATGAGATGATGGAGAATGTGGAATCCATTAACCCTACTGTAACTCTACAATTCTATTTATCATATTTAAGCCTGAAGCGAGTTAAATATCAACCGCTGTCAATTAGGAGTACAGAATCCAGCAATTGACTCCTGACATCAGCTTGTGTCTGTGCAGCAGTAGAATGCTAAGATGCTGCTGATGAAGTGCTTTACTGTATATTAAGAGCTTTCCAACAGCAGACGTTACATAACATAAATTACATAATAATTACATTATTATGCATTAGGTTTCCTCGGAGGAGAATCAAGACAATTGGCTGTCGAATTGAAAGTGACTTTAACCTTTTCCTCTCCACCCCTCTTTTTCATAGACCCATTTTTGTCATTTTTAGGGGGGTGCAGGGGGTCTTTAGGGGGGTGCAGGGGGTCTTTAGGGGGGTCCAGGGGGTCTTTAGGGGGATAGGGGGTCTTTAGGGGGGTACAGGGGGTCTTTAGGGGGGTACAGGGGGTCTTTAGGGGGTCCAGGGGGTCTTTAGGGGGGTACAGGGGGTCTTTAGGGGGTACAGGGGGTCTTTAGGGGGGTCCAGGGGGTCTTTAGGGGGGTGCAGGGGGTCTTTAGGGGGGTCCAGGGGGTCTTTAGGGGGATAGGGGCTCTTTAGGGGGGTACAGGGGGTCTTTAGGGGGGTTCAGGGGGTCTTTAGGGGGGTTCAGGGGGTCTTTAGGGGGGTCCAGGGGGTCTTTAGGGGGATAGGGGGTCTTTAGGGGGGTTCAGGGGGTCTTTAGGGGGGTACAGGGGGTCTTTAGGGGGTTCAGGGGGTTCAGGGGGTCTTTAGGGGGGTACAGGGGGTCTTTAGGGGGGTCCAGGGGGTCTTTAGGGGGGTTCAGGGGGTCTTTAGGGGGGTCCAGGGGGTCTTTAGGGGGGTCCAGGGGGTCTTTAGGGGGGTCCAGGGGGTCTTTAGGGGGTGGTAGCAGGTCAACAGTAGATGCCACATAGAAGTGGTGTCCGTCATCTGAAAGCTGGGAACCTGAAGATTGTTTGAGATGCAGCGCAGCACTGTGTGTCAAGTTATTCTAGTCATAAATCAGAAATAAACAATTAATTAATTAATTAATTAATATAAAGTGTGAAAGTGTATAAGGGCTAAGAACATCATGATTGAAGTATATGATGTCCATCCCCATGCTCTATTATATCTCATAAGTTATTGCAGCAATTTCTGGGTTGATACCATTTGTTACACAGATTTGGTGCTAAATTTAACCATTTTTTTACCACTGGAGAATTGATAACAATGATCAATAATCCCTCCAAAAATACCACATCAAGACACCAAGACCTTGAGGAACACCATAGAAAAAGACATGCTGTGATTTGGTATCAAAGCTTTTGACATTTGGAGGTTTGTCAATGGGGACTAACATCATCACACATGAATACAGTCGGGCTCATTGGATCCACCAGAGTCTCAGCTTTACAGTGAAACACAATTTATGTAATTCAAGACTGTTTAAGGAACCCAGCATGCAGAAATATTAAAATAGACCTTTTTAGAATAGGTGAAAATAACACATTTGTATGCATGTGATTATCATAAAGTGTGCATGTCTGTAAAGAGGAGACTCCCTTTACAGCATCCTAGGCCGACTTTACTTTAGTAGGCTCAGTTTTAGAGTGAAGGTACTGGTATCATTTACTGTGTTTGGGGTGTTTCTGGGCTTCAGCAACAACATTTTATTTTTGATTCACTACTTTGTTCTCACTAACGCCGCTCCCTCTCTTCATTCACTCTATAGCTCGCTCGACCATCGCTGCTGTCTCTCTCCTTCGCTCGTTGAGCCAACTTTGAATGCCGTGTGCTTACAAACACCAACCGACAACTGTTACATATTATATATTTAAGAAGATTTATCTTCTTGTTTAGTGATCTATCTTCCATCTTTGTTAAAATTACTATGTATACTGGTATTTTCCTTTTTCCTTAGAAGCTCCGAGACAAAGTGTGTCTCTCACTGGACCGTGCCATCTCAACCTTTCAAACATTTTGAAGGCAGAGCATGCAGCCCTTGAGAGAAGGAGACTGTGTATGATGCACTTTCTATCCTTCATTTACCTGCATGCAGATATTCCTCCTCACCTGACACCGCTGTCAAACCGTTTCCAGAGTGAGGGTGTCAATTTTCTGGTTAAATTTGTAAGTGCCAGTTTGAGGAGTTTACTTGAGCTTTAACCTATAATTCTGTTGACTTAAACTCACTCCGACTGCTCTGTTATTTTAAGGGATCTGTCAAAGTGCTGGCAATAAAAACCATCAAAGGAGTCAGTGTAACCTGGTGAATCATTCGGTACTGAGCGGGATGATGGGGTCACCAGTTTGAAGATACAGGTGAAGCAGGAAAAGCTGAGGAGCTGTCGGGTGACACGAGTCTAGACACGAGAGCTTTTGGGATTCTTTTCTGCTGTCAGCTTCAAATGATTGTTTGATCATTTTAGAAAAAAATAATTAGTAAATAAACTCCATGAATGATAATAAGACCATGAAAGCAACAGATAATTTAGTGAATATTTTGTTGCTGTGTTCTACTGCAAAATGTTTTATATAACTGTAAACATTTGCAATAAATGATTTTTAGAAAGAGTGCAAATTATATTGCTTGTAGATTTGCTCTATATATTATAGCTTATACATAAAGCATTTTAAAAATATTTATTACATAAACGGCCTGTGCCTGCACACGATCATATACATCCCATTTGTTTCAATGAGGGGAGACTGAACACCTCTCAGTATAACACGATATGAACAGCACCGCGAACTACAGCGTCCAAAATGCCCATTAAGTCAAATCAACATGTCTCTAAAACAGTTAACAGACACTGAACATGAAAACCTTCATGACAGCAGGATTTAATGGAATGATCTTGTATTAGACTGCATTAGTTTCAGCTAGTTGTATCTAATAAACCTGCAACCGAGTGTGTGCACAATAAAAAAAACAACATTCACATATTCAAGGATTCACAATCCCTCTAAAACTCCCCCTCCTCCTACTAAAGCACACACACACACACACACACACACACACACACACACACACACACACACACACACACACACACACACACACACACACACACACACACACACACACACACACACACACACACACACACACACACACACACACACACACACACACACACACACACACACACACACGGAGCAGAGCTGCAGAGCAGATCAGGCAGAGAATGAAGGGTAGGTATTACAATGTTTCTGCTCTCTCAGCACAAATGTCTCCAGAAAATTCAAGCGCGTGTTACATCTTGGGGTAGTTATGAAATGAAGATCACAGAATATCATTTGAATCCCTGATCATCACACAGCTCAAGTGTTTACACTGTGAGTGCGTGGTAAAATGTAGACTATAGTACCATTTAAATTGGTAATATTTCCATGAAAACTACAGTAGCTAAAAGGGATTCCACCGAGATACCGGATTACATCACTATTTAGAAAAGCACTCGGCTCGGCAAAGCGACTGGGCTAAACCGCACGGCCCTAGTTTGGTGTTGGTCGACAGTTCGGGTAGTTCAGACAGAATGACAGTAATCACGGTCAACACCTCACTCTCAGAAGCACTGAGATGGCAGGTTGATTGAGGCTGGAGCTGCAATCTACTGGGAGGTCAAATGTTACGGCCGGATTGAGCGAGTCGACAGAGGGAGCGTGGGGGGGTTGAGGAAAAGAAAAGAGAGTGTCTGAGTATCCGGCAATGCAGATAAACAGTGACAGGATGCCAGAGGGGGAAGTGAAAAACAAAGACAGAGTGATATAAAGATATTGTGAGAGAGCATGAGGAACTCACGG
The DNA here is from genome assembly GCA_916701645.2 of Sebastolobus alascanus. Classification (NCBI taxonomy): domain Eukaryota; kingdom Metazoa; phylum Chordata; class Actinopteri; order Perciformes; family Sebastidae; genus Sebastolobus; species Sebastolobus alascanus. The sequence goes on along the minus strand of CAKAOJ020000340.1, from coordinate 1,558,084 downwards.
ATGCAGCTCGGCTGGATGCCGGTCCAGGTGAGATCTGGCAAACAGAGGCGGGTGGTGGAGCCTTGCAGAAGGTGTCCCTGTTGGCACTGGAAGTCTATTCTGCTGCCCACCTGGCCGCAAACAGACAGCACACAAAGTGGAGAGAGTCAATACACTGATGCAAATGCCAATAGGCTCCCAGCATCAAATCTAAAGAGCTGGGAAAAAATACTGCACACTAAAGTTTTTTTCCCTTTTTTAATGATTATCTGTAGCGTGTGGAGGCAGATGGAGACTATTCCTGGAGGCGATGGCCCATGTTTGTGTTCTCAACTGATGCACAGACATTACAAAGTGAAAGCTGACTTTTTGGTAGAAATGTAGAGACAAACTGTTATCTTTTTGTAATTGACAGTTTGCATTCAAATATATGAAAAGGGACAAAACACTGACATCCTACATATACGTACTGTTAGACAATGTTAGACAACACTAATCTCTGTTTCCTGTTATCTTAATAAAACAGCCACCGTCACAGTAGACTGTTTAAAGAAAGCATCGACACAGAACTTTCTCATGCGGTGGTGTCGAGATATTGGTAATGTTGTTCAGTAATGCAGAAAAATGCAAGAGTACAGCCATTACACGCAGTGATCCAAATAATAAGCCGCTTCTGCTTTCATTTGGGAGAAATTTCATATCAGATATTCTGCTGGATGTTGTGGAGAAACTGTTTGCACTTAACTTGTAAGTGACACTCTAAGAGCAACAGGGAGGAAATAAAATGAAATACACAGGCTGAGAGCATCTCAAAGGAACTACTGAGCACACCAATGGTCATGATATCAGTCTTTTTTTTTGGACTACGATGCATTTTAGCATTGCTCGTTTTTACACAAGCGGTCAAACTACATAAAGTGCACATTATTATAGATCTAGATATGCATCGTGTCTTTACACATTCACAGTAGTAGAGAAATCCAGCTGGTTTTCTTCAGTGCAGCCACCTGGGATGGATACATCCAGTACATGCATCACTGATTCATCCTTGCACCCACATAACATCATCCAAAGGAATAAGTGATGATTCTACATGGAACATCCATTGGAAAATGCCCATTTGAAAGAGGAGCGAGTGCAGGTAACACAGTAGAGCTGCAAGCTTTGAGTGGTACTTTGCTTCTTGTTCATCTACCTGCACCAGGCTTCTTCAAATATTGATCACATGGAGATTTGTTGCTGAGCTGAATTAAACGAGTAGAGCAGTGCTTCCCATTTTTCTGAAGACCCACTTTTTAAAAATGAAAAACTATCGCAACCCAATTTACAACAGGCCGTATCTATAAATCGTGAGAAGAGCGAATTTGTGCGGAGTGAACGTTCCTGACCATTTCTGCATCACCTTATATTATCTTGAATAGGTAAAACAGCCATTTATATATAGATGATATATGATATGTTTGAAAAATCATGGATGTATTATTGAAGACATATATACATGTTAAATACTTTATAAACAAGACCAAATAAATGCATTTAGGTGGAGTTAACAGGCGCTCGTGTTTTTCCACTCATCAGTAAAATAACCATAATATACGCTAGCCTTTCATATTAGATTCAACGTTATAAGTAAGCTACAATTATCAGAACAATATGAACATTCAGGCTCCCCATGTGGCAAAAAGGTGAACTGCAGATATAAATATTAAAAGACTATGGCAGAAATTCTGCAAATTTAATAAAGTCGACCTAATAACATCTCCTGCGACTCACCTTTGGGAATGACTGTAGTAGAGTACAGTATCATATATCCATACAGAATCAAACATGTTGAGCTAGTTGAGTACCTAACATACATATGTTTTAAAAACTTGTCTCCAACTAAGAATGTCATTTTTCTGGTCCTGTTTGAAACACATAACATAGAACATAACATCTTCTATTTATGAAATATATGCATCGCAGGTTTATCTCATTTTACCTTAAAGCCCGTTGTGTAATTCATGAAGCCGTGCTCAGGTGTCCCCGGATTTTCACAGGTGGTTCTCGTGGGCTCTGGAACAGGAAATCATCGTCATGATGAGAAGGGGAATTGCAGGAGAGCAGAAATGAGAATATGACAGAGGGGCAATCATTGATAATGACGAAGCAATTTCTCTCTGGTGTACCATGTACCAGAGGACGATTACTGAAATGGCGTGTTAACATTACCCTGCCATCTTTAGTCTCTTTGACTATGAATTCCTTGGCTTTTACAAATCTCGGGAATATGGACTTCTGAGACTTTTAATCATTGGTGAGATTAAATTCAAATTAAGGCATATCCATTTGGCAAAGTGTTTTTTCAGCACTTAATATTTCCAGCAACACTGGGGTGCAAATATAAAGCATCGCCCCTGAGGTAACAATATAAATAATGTAATTCATTCTCATTGATTTAGTTTTACATCAGTGCCAGATGGCAACGCACTGATTCTAGTTCACCTTCAACGGTGTTTTGATATTTATGTTCGTCGCTTCGAGGGAACCAGCAGAGGATGATCATTAGGAATGGTGCGATGGTACCTGGCAGACTTCTTGGTTATTTCATTTCACTACCTTTGTTATTTCACTCTACCAATTAATATGCTGATCTTGTGCATGTAGAAAAGTCAAATCCTGGGATAACATAATTTAGAGATCAATAATGCAAATCACAAAACAATTAAGTTTTGAGAGACACAAGAATTACACCCCAGTGTGACACCTAATTATTTTATGGATTAACATACAGGCTGATAATGCAGTACCTATACATCGAGGCTGAGATCCGCTCCAGATGCCGTCCTCCTGGCACACGCGAGCTGTTGATCCCACCAGCACGTAGGTGGTGCTGCAGCTGAACATCACCTCAGACTTGAAGATGAAGCTGCGCCCTTCTCTCCGTCCTTTGGCAGGCATGCCGGGATCTCCACAGAACTTGGCTGCGGAAGCAGAAATGTGGAATATTGCTGATGTGATAAGCTAAGAGCCAACAAATCCAACACAGATGTTACGCATCATCACTCATCCAACAGTGTGCCACGCTGCACTGTTGCACCTTCCCTCAAGTTCATGTCCATGTTGATGCCCCGTTCCTCTGCCCCACTTTCACAATTCAGACATTCATCTCTTTTTAACCTCATTACACATAAGGAATGCTGCGGCAGCTACTCAATTGAATGAAGCATTGCCTCGATTATTCAGCATTTAATTCAGATATAATAAGCTGTGTGGGCTGCTGCTGCACCCATACAAGATCCGACCATGATGAGGAGTTCCTACAGTGGTTTCTACTGCTGCTGCGAGCTTTGCTGTTTCCAATGGGCTTTTATTACATCCCATTTATTTGAGTAGCAGACTGTGAAAATGATTGTCTTTCTATATGATTTGGAAAGTCTTCATGGACTGAATTATTCAAATTGCATTGACATTATGTTTGTTGCACAAATTCCTTTGGCCTTTTTTCCATTGCATGTGGGCAGATGCTTTGACATCTTTGTCTCAGGGTGAATTGCTCCGTCTCAACATTTTTTTGTTTCCAACAATCAACCTTTTTGTTACAGTAGGTATGTGAATAATCATCCTGGCAGCTAAGAGGGAGTGGGGGAGGTCATGGCACTCAATTTTGGATCAAAACAATTAGCAAGTGAAATATTAATTTCTCTGACAGGGCCTTGAGGTTAACACAACTAGAGCCATCTGCTGCCGCTGTTGCTCCCCGAGCCTCTGGTATGATATCGCCTTTATAATGGGACTCTCGTCGCAGCCTCAGCAGATGAAGCCCGTCGGATTATCGCTGCTGCTCCTTCAATTTATTGCTTATAGACATCCAATCAAATTGACTGGAATAATTTGGGCTGAGTGGGTTTGATGGGGAGAGCAGTCAGACATTTTACTGTCTGCCAATGTATCTTTCTATCCATCTTTTCTGTATATACACACACACATCAATCCACTGCAATTGCACTGATCAGTAAAAGTCGCTTGTTAGCTGTAGGAGGTTCAGAAATGCTCAGCGTGTGAGAGAACAGAGGCGAGGACGAGAGTCACAGCATTCAGTCACGCTGTGGGATCAAGCCAATAATAAGGCAGGCTGCTTCTCCAGACCGGACATGTGCTGCTCTGTGGAGGTCTGGAGACTGAGATAAGTTCTCGCTTGCTCTCTTCCTAGAAGTCAGGAACCAACAGGGGCTTCCCACAGCCAATCCCTGACATAATAGATATCTAGTAGAAAAAGGAGATTACAATCCAGCCCATGCAGGAATGGCTGAATACAGCCATTACTGCAAATACTGTTATCTCACAAACAAATCCTTGTATTCAGAGACATATCTTCTCCTAGAAAACTTGTTTGCCTATACTGCAGGTCCCATCTGAAAACCATGCAGTGTGAGTTTCAAACCCCCGCAAAGACCCAATAGTTTGTTTGACCGCGTTTGATATGTCAACAAATAAAGATGCAAATATCTGCCTGGATCTGAAAACGATTGTCGTCACTTCTGAAACGACACGATGCAAGACTTCGTATTCAGATGGCATTTTTTTTGGAGGGTTGACAATACGGGCCAAACAGGTGACATGCACATCAGTCACAAGCTTCAAGCTGCAGGGAAATAATGTGCTGTTTTATGGATGTATAAGAGAAATGGCCGCGGGCCAAACCAAGCTCAGCATATTTAATGTGCCTGTGTGTGTCTGTGTGTGTGTGTGTGTGTGTGTGTGTGTGTGTGTGTGTGTGTGTGTGTGTGTGTGTGTGTGTGTGTGTGTGTGTGTTTTTGTGTGTGTGTGTGTGTGTGTGTGTTGGTGTATGAGAGAGAAAGAGAGAGAGCCTAGTCAAACTTTTCCCCACGCTCTCTCTCTCACAGCTTCTCCCCTTCCTTGATGAATTATCAATGCTTTGAAGTAATCAGTATGCAGAGGCCAGATTCAAAGTTGGGATCACAGACTCATCCCTGCAGACACATGAGCTAGCATTCTCAGACACAGAGTTTTACCGCTTGCTCTCCGATTCCCATGTGTTGTGATAGGGAACATGAATATGCATCTTAATCCTGTCTGGCTGCAAGTGCTTACAGAAGTGCAGAATTCAAGAAATGCACAGATGGATTTGCTTTGCAGATGCATGGCATCTGCTGCAGTATTGCTGAACTGTATTTCAAGTTAAAGTGCTGAGTATGAATTGCAATCATATTTCTAAAAACTACAGCTGTGCAAGCCTACTATTTGTCTTATAAACAGCAAGACTGTGGCTTTGGAATGTTTATGCACCAAACTAAATCCAATAAACTTATCAGGTCCCATTCGCAGCAGATGTGTAATGTTATTTCCTCCAACTCAGCTCATGATTTTGTTAGTAAATAGGAAATATCTTCCGTTTACAAGACGATGTAATGTATTGACTAATGCTTGGGGTATATCTTTAAAGGTGCATCTAATGCATAGATACAAAAGCAATTACTGGCCTGTGTGCATTTACAGATGTTCAATGACAAATGCATGTGTTTATAAAGTAATGAAGAGTATGTACAGTAATGGTCAGTCCTGTGACTTCATCGCAAACATTGGCACTAATTTAGGATTTACCTTTTAAGAATGACTTCACGATTTATGGGGCCTAGCACCTGAGAATACTGGAGATAGTGCTGCGCTGACATTTTAATGCATAGATAATAGCCTTTTCTACACCAAATATGATCAGCACTTTCTCCCCTGTTGTTCCCATTTTCCAGACTAATTTATTTGCCTTAGTAAACCTCAGTCATTTATCACAGTCTTGCCTCCACTTCAAGAATGGTAGCAGGAGGCTAGCTATAACAACATGTTTAGGAGAGCCGGGTTCTTTACAGAAGCTGGTTATCGATCACACTGAATTATATTTATAGAGCATGGCTCTCAATTTGTGTCAATTTTACATGAGCACTGGAACCTGCACTCTAGGCTGTAAGTAATGGGGTTATTAAATGTAATTACTACATAAAAAACAATTGTCTGCAGAGACACATTAAACAATAACAATGCACCACGGAACATAAAGGTTACTCGCTCACATAGCTGCATGATGTTGACTTGGAGGTGCCGATGTGGAAAAATGATTGTAGTGTGTTGAGGGATGACACTGCTCATCATAATTGCGGTAGACAGCAAGTAGACATGCTACATTTACCAAGTGGAACTTTATCCATTTTATGTCCAGATGACATTTTTTTTTTTTACCCATCATAACAACTCAGGACCAGAACACAGATATACCAGTGCACCTCAATAAAACAGGCAGTTGGTCACTCAGTAGTGCTAAAGCACATATATCTGGTCGTAACAGACAAATGTGATCCTTTACAGTTAAGCAGGATATAAATCAGACAGCAGTGTGCACATTGACTTACAAGAATTGCAATAAACGGCTGCAGTGTGGCCATTTAGAGGAGCAAATGGCTGCACGAGGTACCGTGCTTCCAGTTGCATGTTCACAATCACTAGCAGTCTGTCAGCTGGATCTCGGATGTGAAATACCCAGAAGGGACCGCGTTCGCCTGACTGAATACGGCCAAAAGCCCCAAATTCTGTCATTAGCATCAATTACAAAAGAACACAGAAGTGAATGTGGTTCTTTTTAAATAGGCTCAGGGGTCTCAGGCTGTCTTTTTTGTCTTGATCCAACATGTGTTACAAAAATACAAACATCTTATTCTCTCCAATTCATAAACTCTTACGTAAAGTCAGCAATCAACAAAGTGTAGTTACTATCTGCACGATTAATGCATCTGATAGCAGAGATTCCCTGCAGAAGACGGCTGCAATAATCAATTAATATAATGCAAACAGCAGCACATCAGCGGTCAAAATGACCAGTTAAAGTGAGGATGGTTTTAGTGCAGCACAGCTGTCAGAAAAAAACACAGCACATCTTTCAGCACTTGGAGTGTTATGCATGAATACTTTTATTTAGTGCCATTTGTTTTAATTCCACCTAGTCTTGACTAACAGAGGGAAACTTACACATGTAGTTACTTTGCCCTTCTTGATATTTAATTTCTGTCTGACTGATATAATGCAAGACTTATTCTGATGACAGAGAGATGCTCTTGAGCAGTGATGCATCCCAAGGGTTATTATTATGCTTGCAGATGATTGATGGTCTTAATGTAGTAAAGAGCATCAGACACCCCACTTGTGGTTCCACTCAGATCATCATCATCTTCATCATCAGCATTGTAGCTTTGACTCTCGGGCTGGAGGTCAATTCACTTTTCATTTCATCAAAATGTAAATTGGAGGTTCCGTTTCAAGTATGAATGATGAAATATTCATTTACGTTTATGAACAGGTAGAATACAATGTCCTTCTCTTGCTTGGCACTTTTCACTATTTGATTTTTGAAAAAGAAAAAATCTTCGTGTTGTTGCTGTGTGTTTAGGATTAAGAACAACTCACTGCTTATGAAAAAAAACCTTAATGTTGCAACACTAATAATCCCAGTTCTGCATCTCTGCAAGACTGTCTCATTATATTTGCATCGTAATTCAGCTTTTCCACCTAGGCCCTGGTGTTAAATTCCATGACTTATTCATGACTTACATTCATTTCATTAACTTGAGATAACCTCTAAAGGGGCAAGCAGCAAAGTGATAGAACGGGTTTAATACTGATGTACTGAATGTATGAGACAAGTTGTAAAATAGCATGCAGGTATTTATCCCTGTTGAGAAATTACCTGTTATTTCACGACTTCACCCAAAAACATTTGTTCAACGTTAGGACTGACAGGATTATTATAGCTCTCAGTATTCCATGTTTTCCACACATTCCATGCACAGTGGGAACTCTGGTAATTTCACAGCCTATTCCATGAGGCCAGGTCTTTTATTTCTACTTCCAAATGATTAAATGTAATATGAATTCATGATCAATAGATGGGTAATAGGGAAAGCAACAGGATGCCAGATTTTAATTATGAGTCTAACATTTCACAAGCTTGATAATGTTTGAAAAGGGGCATCAAGAGAAAAGATCCAATTTAGCCCACTGTGCAACTAACCATGTTTCAGACAGCGACAGAAATGTCACCAAGACCATTTCAGTCTAAACATGAGCAGACTTCCTCTAGAGATCTCTGTAATTATCTTTATAATTATCAAGAAGGTACAAAATGGTGACTCACGCAAGCACTGAGGCAGGTCTCCGCTCCACGTCCCGTTCCCGGTGCAGGTGAGCACAGCGGGGAAGGAAAGCTCGTAGCCAGGTAGACAGGTGTAGCTCACGCTGGTTCCCCACTCCAGCACCGAGCCCTCCAGCAGGCCGTTGGGTATGGGGGGGGGTGCAGGGCACGTCACCACTGTGGGGAGAGTGAGTTAAGATAAGCTTATCGGAGTACAATCGATGATCAAAACAGGTCCAGTCCAGTTTGAGTCAAGACTAGAGCTGCACAACTAATCAAAGTTTAACAGAAACTGCAAAGTGGCCGACTGCAATTTTCCAATCGCAGGAGGAGCAATATCTGTTAAATATGAAACGTGTGTCAAAATACCATTTTATATTAAATATTGTCGTACGTGGCCTGCACATCATATTCTACAGACTTTAAGCAGCAGTGGATAGAAACGGAGCAAATATGGTTTAAAAAAGTTATTTTAATAACACGGTCACTATATCCTGACAGTAGTGCATGAGACAGGTAATCTGAAATAAATCATGTTCCTCTGTGTCCTCCGGTGCTCCTAACGGCATCTGCAAGATTTCACAGACTGGAGGAAAACAACCAATCAGAGCCGAGCTAGAGCCTGCCGTCGCTGAGCAGCTGTCAATCACTCACCAACTCTGAACAAACGGTCAAACTTGGCAGCGCTGATCAGGTATGAATAATTTTACATGAGAAATAGTCATTACAGTAACAGAATATTGATTCATATCTGATCATATTTGGTCAGAGTTCGCGAGTGATTGACAGCCGGCTCTCATAGACGGCAGCTGGACAGCAGACCTCAGATCAGCTCTGACTGGTTGTTTTCCTCCGGTAAGTGAAATCCTTCAGATGCCGTTAGGAGCACCGGAGGACACAGGAGGACTCAGAGGAACAGGATTTTTTTCATGTACTACTGTCAGGATATAGATTTATAAAAATAACTTTTTTTAATCATATTTGCTCCAATCTCGCCTACTGCAGCTTTAAAGGTTGAATTCATAATTGCTGCATGTTCTTGTAGCAGCGGGAGGTCGACAGCAAACATGAAGGAGTTGGAACTGCAGGGTGCAATTTAAATCCCTGATAGTTTTGGGGCACTGTGCATAGATGGTTCTGTGTATGGCTCCCTCTCACAGTCCAACCCGAAATATCTGCTGTGATCACTTGAGAATCAAGTTAAAGCAAGAACACTTTATGACATCAATTCGGTGGTTTTGAGAATATTTGGTTCTACAACGATGGACACAAGAATGAAGGAGCCAAAAATATCCTCAAAAAACACTGTTGCTTTCTTCCATCTTGGTACAATTAAAAGAAAACAGCTATTGGGTGTAACTCAAGGATAACAGACAATCTTAAAGCTTGGAGATAATTACTAGGATTTATGTGGATTTACAGGGATATGGCTATATCCTGAGTCTTTCCATTTCTAATCAAGATTTTAATAAATGGAGGTGGTGGTGATGATGCTAAGAGGGAGTATTGGAGTTAAAATCTATTAAACGTTTAAATGAACTTACTTTTTATCCAAAACATCGTCATTCTTACAGGTTTTATCTTCCCATTTATATCCAGAATGATAAAATGCCCCAGAGGGCCTCAGCACTACTTCTCCTCCAGACACAACAGGAGTGAAGTCAGCTTTTTCCATGCAGGTTAAACATGAACATGATTTGTCAAATCTATTATTGCAGCGCATGCTTCAAATTATAGTGCTATTTTACAGATATCAAGAGGCAATAGAGGTGGAACAAATTCACCATTCTACATAATGTGGATCATGACTGAATGAAAACGAGGTCTTCAGCACACAGAAATGGTCTCGGTGTTTTGAATGTCGTTTCTGTTTTGGAGTATACTGAATTATTTCTGTGAGAAATGAGGGGACATCTTGTGTCTGTGTAAGCTGTAAACTTTCTGTTCAACAAATGTAATAAATGAATGCATAATAAAGCCCCGAGTTTGTTCTGACACACTTGGAGATGAACCCGTGGGGACGCAGATGGGATATGGGTTTTAGGGATGTGAATAAATTATAGCAGTTGTTTTATACCATTACTATCCTCCCTCAACACCCATCACATCCCCAAGTCTCTCTTTCTTTTAGACAACGAAACTCTTGAACAAAGATCTGCAAATTGAAGTCAGGCTATATCCAAGCCTCCGACTGTCTGGCAACATCAGATGTTCAGTTTACAAATCCAGTTCCTTAAACTGTCCCGTTAACACCATGAATCTCAAGTTAGGGTTTAGTGTTTTGGCAGAGCAACAACAGCCATTTCCACTCACCAAATACATGACAAATATATACTGACATATCCACGTGCAGTCAGAGTGATGGATATCTTGGCTCTGGGCAGGACTCTGAATAGAGGCCGTATTTCTGGGCTTCATTAGAAAGACAAAGACTTAACTAAGGTAGGTTGGACTAACTAACACCTCGGGCACAGTTTTGAGATTACCAATGGACACTTTATTACATTCGTCATATACATACAAGTACATACATGAAGTTTGACCTCTGCATTTAACCCATCCTCAGCATTTAGGAGCAGTGAGCTGCTGTAAAGCACCCGGGGAGAGCAGCAGCCGGGGATCAAACCCACGAACTTACGATTAAAGGATGACCTTTAATGACCCCATGGCCATCAGACTGTTAAACCGATAAATCACACCCCCAAATACCCTCTCTCCCACTATGTGCAATAAATAAGTGCAATTAAAAAGTGCAATACTCAATACATACCTCTGTGCAATATATATATAAAAAAAAATAAAAAATGCCTGTGCAATACTTGTATATATTTACCATACACCATATTTCCTTTATTATTATACTGTATATTATTGTAAATACACTATTATTTTATTTTATTTTTACTTTATTTTATTATGTTATTCTTTGCTACTTAACTTACTGTTTCTTTCTTAATGGAGCTTCCCAGCAAAAAGTATTTCACACGATTGTACCTGTACAACCGGCGTGACAATAAACATCTTGAATCTTGAATCTTGAATCTTGACCTGCTCTACCCGCTGCACTACAGCCGCCGACGGCCTTCTTTCCAACTACTTCAATAAGCTTCAAGTGTATTACATTTCTTTTCATTTCCAGAGCACCACTCCCCACCTCCAAACCAGCACTGCTCATACTGTACATGCTAAGAGCACAGTCAGATTTTAGATTTTAACCAAGCAATAGCTTTCTTAAATTTTAATTTTTAATAAATATTCATACACAGTTGCTAAACTAACACCATTGCCGATGACGGGAATAAGACAAAATAATTTTTTTTATGAAATTAAAATGGACTAAAACTATGATGTATAAAGAGAATAAATGCAACTAATTTGGGAATAACATCTCAATATTAAATGTAAAATAGCTGATAAACTGCTGCATGGAGTTTTCTTTTCATGCATACTAGATTCCAGTTGCTACATTAGGTTTTACACTGTATCACGGTTAATATTTAAAAATGAGTTGGTTTCTTATGATAGAGTCAATATCATGTAGGCAGATGATGGACAACTTTCTTGCACGGTAAACTTTTTCTACACAACAACTTACAGTAAATGTGGAGCAAGCCACTGTGGGATATTCACATGTTCTCTCCAAGGTGGAACCATCTTTTGTTCTTGGTTGGCAGCGGATCCAAAAAGATTTCCATATGGACACGTAGCAGCAGTATACAGTATATAGTATGCTTTAGATGTATGCTATATTTGGAAAGATATTTAGGCCATGATGAGTAGTGAATAAAAGTTAAAGGCAAATTCATACTGACATTGCAATCTGTTTTTTAATGTTTTGTTTGGTAAAGTAATTTCCTCTCTCAAGTTCTCAAGGAGAAACAAGTTCACTTCAGTCAGTTGTTTCTCTTTGATGTTAATGAATTAGTAAAGAGTGACTTCAATTTGGGATTTCCATGTTGTTGCTCTGGAGCCCTTGAAAAAAAAAGGCACTTCATTCTGAAAAACCTCTCTGAAATGCCCAGCTGGATGCTGTAAAGTAGAAAGTTCTGGTGTGTGTGTGTGTGTGTGTGTGTGTGTGTGTGTGTGTGTGTGTGTGTGTGTGTCTGTGTGTGTGTGTGTCCTTACAGTGTGTCTGTGTGTACGAAAGACAGAGAGGGAGAGAAAAAGACAGATGGAGGGAGCACACATGTGCAAGTAGGCAAATTACGCTGATTAGAAGAGTAGGTCTACTAATCCCATAAGCACTGCATCAGAAATTACTTTAAATAAATGGAAAAATAAAATAAAAAAAGGCAGGCAGGGTGGCAGGCAGAACTGAATGGGAAGCGGAGAGTGTCCCCATTTTCCTAAGTAGTTCTAAGCAGCATTAGTGCCTCTTAGCTGAACACGCCAAACCTGGGATTCAAACTGAATCCTTGCCGGGCGAGGCTTAGGATGTGTCATCGCCGGCAGTGTGTGTATGCACAACACACACAAGCGGCGTGGCCATCGCTGACGCACACGCATTATGTTCAAAATTATGCACAGAGTCGGCACACGTAAAAAACCTCTTTGTTTCCTTCAGTCTCAAATTCCCTCTCTCTCTCTTTCTTTACCCCTCCCACCCTGGAATATCGACTCATATTCCTGCGGCACATCATCCAAATCTACGACAAAGTGACAGATGCCCCGCATCATGACAGTTTCAAACAGCTCATCCCGCCTGAACCGCTGCACCTTCAACTTGAACCCAATCATGCAAAAGAAAAAGGCAACCCATCTTATTGGAAGAGGCCTTGTTTTCAGTTCCAGATGCATGAAGAGAAAATACAAATTTTCTCAGTCCTTTTCTAAGACCTCTTGCTGCGTAGGCTGTCAGCGAGAGAGATGATAAAAAAGCCGTGATTACCAGTGAGCTGTTCTATTGCTTTTCCTAGATAGTCTTAGAAAGAGACCAAAGGAGAGGAAGCGAGCAACGACGAGGAGGAGAAATGAAACATAAAACATCTGTACTGCTTCGTAATACCCCATCCACACTGAGGAATCACAGAAATTAATATAGAACACACACTTAGTAATCAAACTCCTCTCTTTCTTTTATTCATTTACCCCACGAGAGAAATAAGTACTACTGGAAAAGTGAGAGCAGCGGCGAGAGTGAGAGGAGGCAGGAGGGATCCTGTGGCTCGCTCACTAATGCATACAGGTCAGTATGATCTGACAGCACTAAGGCAAACCTGAAGGTGTGTAAGCATCTGTGCCCATGCATGCATGAGAGAGACACTTGTGTAATTGAATGCCCCCATGTGATTGTGTGCATGCATGGTGTGAGTGTGATGAGGATGGCTAAGCTCCAGGGTTTCGCTCCTCCCCACACTCCCCCATCAAGCGTAGCGGCATCGAGGCTGAGTGCCTGAGCTGCTGCTGTAGCTGTCAAGGATTAGAGCTCCGAGGTTAGGAGCTTCACACACTTTCATACACACATGCGTGCACATATACTCCCGTGCTCTCTCTCTCTCTTTCCGCTTAAACCGCCTTGGGTAACAGCTGTGCGACCCTCCATTCATCAGCTTCAACATACTACAGAACAGGGAGCGTAAATAATGAAATGCGTCCATGAAATATTACAACTCAGTGTCAGTTTGGATGTTGTAAACTTCTAGGTAAGGTCCTACGGGGAGCCTGAGGAGGGTTTAAAACCACAGCTCCCTATGAGTGGAGCTGAGGAAAGGTGATGACACAGACTACTTCTGGTCAATAACAGCATTCTATACACTATATATCTATATACAGTATATCTAGAAACAGAAACAGCCATTACATAACAAGAAAAAAGATCAACAGGCTTCATGTTTTTACTCATTCTCTTTCAATGAATCTGTCTGTTTGATTTTATGCTTATTATAACTTCTCTGTATATATTTCTCCCACCTGTTGTCATGTCCGTCTCACACTCTGCCTCTGAATCTCTCACAGTTCATTTTGTCCTTTCCCATTTCTCAAGAGGCAAACACGACTCCAGATTGCTTCTCTGTAACGGATACAGCAGCCTGGGAACAGTTCCTTAGCAACAATAAGCCACCATTTGCCTTGTGGGCTCTTCCCTTTTCCTGGTGTACTTTTGAACTGTTTGCTGCACAAGTTAATCTTCCCTGCAACTCCTACTTTTGGGTGTCGATGGCAGACATGCTAATCCAAGCCTCCGCTGGAGCGTCATAAATCATAGAGTGATGTAGTGCTGATGGGCGTACAACAAAGTCCTCTTACTGGATTTTATAACTTTGATGTTAATCAAGCCCATAGAGTGCGCACAAACTTTTGGAGAGAGGAAACCAATGATTAACTGTTGGAGTGCAATTAGAAGGATCCTTGCTGTGATGAAGAGGACTTGTTAACCATCCATCATCAGGTGTCAGAGGAACTTTTAGCCTTGGCTCCGTGCCACCACAGGTGCAATTCCACGGTAGATGCAGGTTTGGGTGAAATCACTGTGTCCTAGATCAAGTGCTCTAAAAATGTTTTATACAGGGTTTTTTTCTGAAAGCCAGCTGAGCGATGCCGTGTTTTATCTGGGGACTCGTTAAAATATAGTACTACTTTTGTAATGTAGTGATGCACTAGACATCATTTAGAAAAACAGATTCAGAATTGCTTGTAGTGTTTATGCGGATGTGTTATTGTGCGAATATATGCGCCTGCATATGCATTCGGTAGTGTGTGTGTGTGTGTGTGTGTGTGTGTGTGTGTAGACATTCAACCTTATATATTGTGGGTTCTTCCGTTATCAGCACACTGAGGTGAACAATATGACACTATCTGACCACACAGGAAGTCCTGTGTCACCTTGCTTGCTAATCTCATTAGATCTCAGAGTGTAAACATGTACTTTATATCGTACGTGACAGTATGCTAGCGTGCCAAGGTTGTTACAGCACGGTCTGATGGTTATCAAGGTTGGCTGTCTGCTGCAGCACGTGCACGATGCAGTGTATGCGAATGTGTGCATTTGCGGGCGGTGCTTACCTTGGCATGCTGGCATGGTGCCGCTCCAGGTGCCGTTGTTGGTGCAGGTTCTTGAGACAGCGTTGTCCCCTCCTATCATCACATAGCCCAGCTGACACGCGAACGTCACATTGTGGCCCACCGTGATGTCTTCACCAAATCGGAGTCCATTCGCTGGGATACCCGGGTCGCCACAGGTGATCACTGTCAAACAGAAGGACCTCGCATCAGAAGTGATCAGAACTTTGTATAGAAAGTAAACATTTAGGAAATGTAGTGGAGTAAAAGTGAAAGTTGACAGAAATATAAAACTCAAGTACTGTACAGATACTCCCAAAACAATACTTAAGTACTGTAACAAAGTTATTATTACTTGGTTACATTACACCACTGAATATACTGTATATTAAAAATAATGTGTGATGTAACTGACCCATATCCGTGTGCATTCTGAAGAAAGAGTAGTGAGGAGTTGTTGGCCTGCTTTCCCCCCTAGATTTTCTATTTTTAGCCTTCTCTTGTTAGGTTGGTGGCTTCCTAATCATGCATTTCTTCATTTGCGTCATCAGGGCATAACAATGCACTTGTTATTTTTATTCATATGCTACAGGCAAAAAGATTAATAATTATCCTCTCAGCCACATACTTGGTTCAAACGTTTTAAACAGCTGTGCCAAACAGTCGCGGATGATGAAAATGGCTCAGCAAATAGAGCATTACAAATATCAGAAGGTGAACCGAAGTTACCGCAACTAAACCCAAAATCCTTCACCAGCAGTTCAGAATTATTACCGTGATGATTTGCTGAACAGAAACAGACGCACATTGTGAAAAACACAATGAAGTTAAAGCTACAAGAAACTCAACATTGTAAGTTTTTCACTAAATAACTAAATATACAGTTAATTGTGTGATGTTATCAGTAGTAGGTGTTAATTGTGTGATGGTTATCAGTAGTAGGTGCTAATTGTGTGGTGGTTATCAGTAGTAGGTGTTAATTGTGTGATGGTTATCAGTAGTAGGTGTTAATTGTGTTAATTGTCAAATTAAAAACCAAGTATTTCCAAAATGTCAAGCGTTGAAGGACTAGGAAAACCAGCCTTGCTTTAAGCTTTGTGACAATGCATTTGTTAGATAATGTAATGGGTTATTAGATGGTCTTTACCTAATACATAGGACAATTCTGTGAATTCATAAAGGAACATTATTTTAATCAGAAAACTTGAAAATCTCAATGTTCACTGGACAGTAACAATATACATACAACTGCTCAATCGGCATATAATAAAATCCACTGGAAACTTCCAAACAAAAAAAGAAATGTATAATAGTTTGTGTGGTTATTGTGTAGCAACCTTGTGTTGGTTGTGCACACTTTCAAGGTATCAAGGTAACCACAATGAATCATTGTGCACAATGGCTTTTTTTCAAATTAGATTGCCTGGATAGCCTCTGCATATGCACGTTCTGCTGGGCAATAAAAATAACTAAACGATGATTTTCAAGGCTTCTATTATGATGTTCAGTTATGTGAAGATAAGAAATACGTTGATGATACAGCTGTAACTAATCTGTGACCGAGCAATGAAAGCATCACCACACAGCATCTGGTGAGCTGCGCCCCTGAGGGACTCTGGATAATATTGTTATAGTGATCCTAATGGTAATAGTTATGTTTTATTTACATATTCCCTTTCTATAATGCACCACTTGGGTTATATCATTTTGGCCCCTCCAGGGCTCAGCAGACTGAATCGAGCGTGTCGTCTGCAGCGGGCAGACCGCGGATCACTGCAGTTTGTTGCTGGATACACTAACTTTACAATTTTCTTCATTCCCGGGAGTCAACACGAGCGGATCGCCAACCAGAATGTATTTTCACCGGTGTGACCGTGAGTGTTTTCCACTGTGAGTAAGACTGTATTTCCCAGACTGAGGCTCATTACCTGGATATATCCTGCTAACTCAGTACGCTACACATTGATGCTGGATAAAGTTACAACTGAACTTTTCTTCACTTGCCTGGAGTCAACAAGCACCAGCGGACAGAATACAGGAACGTCAGTCTGCCACAGCCAACGCACTGCATACTATGTACTTCTATATACTTATATACGTAAACTTAAGTAACTAAGTTTTACCAGCAGACTGAGGAAGGGTTTGCTCAGATGCCGGCCGGGCCTCCCCTTGGTGATATTTGGATGAACGGACCACATATTGGGAATCTAATCTACCTCTGTCAGGTAAAAGCAGTACTACAATGTTTTCCTCTGAAGTAGAAGTACACAGTAAGTAGTATACAGTTGAGACGTATATTTTATAAGTGCTTTGGGGCCTTTTTCTAAGTTATTTCGGGGTACAATGAGTTAGAAAAGTAACATAATTCAATACTTTTCCTATCTAAACATGATAATAAATCTATATCTGTTTTGGGCCCCGGGCAGTTTCCTACCTTACCTAACGGTGAAGTCTGCCTCTGCCTGGTGTTTTTTTCCCGTGAGCCAGAGTGTATTCTACCGGTGATTCTGACCGCGAGCCGCGACTTGGATGTGTTTTACAGGCCGAGCATTCGGCTTCTCTCCCCCAGTCATATGCCTATTCTTGGCTTCTTCTCATGGCACGGTTTGTCCAAAGTAAACAGATGGCCTAGTGAGTGTTGGCCCACTACACAGTCAGGTCTTAACCTAATGCTATCTCCGATGGAAATGTTAGTTGCCAGCCTCCATTTGATTGATTTTCCACAGACCTTGTTTAATCTTACAGCCCTAATTTGTGCCTACTTATTACAAAATCATTCCTGACTTGTTCACCTTAATGTAAGAAGCCAGCTTGATGCATATGGCTGTCCCAGCTAACGCCTCCTCCCTTAAATTAATCTCCGTTTGTTTATTTTCAGCTGCTGCCAAGGACCTCAACACTTGGACGGATTTATCACTGCTGAGTGAGACTAACACAAGATACATCAGAGAGCTGCTAGTTGTGAGCACAGAGAAGAAGAAGTTCTGAGTTGATGGCAGTACTGTAGGTTTTTGCTTGCTTCAATAATGAATCTAATCCTAGAGCTATCCATTTTCAATATTAACACACAACTACAACACTGACAGGTACAGTGAGACGGCAGCTTGTGTGAAATGGATGCTTCACTGTACAGTCTTGATGTTTGTCTGATGGATGGTGCAGGTTATATGTTGTGTGTGTTTATCTGCTTATGAATTCCATACTACATCCTCCTCAGAGGATGCAGGAGCTCCCTGTATCCTGTAATCTATGGCAGATGATTGCAGTGATGTATTAGATGTTTGATACACAGTGACTCGTAATGCAGTCCATGATTTTTATTTGCACTGCTGCCTGCCTTTTATGGAAATGGTTTGTGTAATAAATAAACTAAACTGTCAGCCTTATCTACTTTCTTAGACTTCCTTGTTCTTGTAGTGAACTCCTTTTTAGGGTCAGTTCACCCAAATCACACAAGAACATATTTTCCCACTCACACCAAAAGTTTAATCTCTTCATTCAGATGGTAATTTACTGAAACAGCAAACTGTCTGTTCAGAAACAATATATTTGTTACTTGCTATAATCCGGTTCCCAGTTCAAGTCAGATGCGTCACAAACTCATCTTTCCGTCTTGACTTTAGGCAACAATATGAGGAGATTAAATTGATTTCTGCTTTGCTAATGAATGTACATATAGAACATGTATAATCATACAGCCAATAATGTTGTTTTTCTGTAAAGTACAGTTATGATTTATATGACTGCAAGTTTTTTTTTTATATGCATGTTGAATTGCCTCAACTATAAGTCATAAAAACATTTAAGTGGTAAAATCTTCTCAGCTAGTATTACAGTGCAAGAATAATACTTCATTCACGTCAGGTCTCCCTGGTATAGTCTGCAGCTACAGACTAAAATGCTGTAAATAAAACCAAGTTGGGAAAGATCTATGTAAGGATTCAAAGAAAGACCATTCAAAGACCACTCTGAATTACTTGAATTGATTTTGAACACCATATTATCTTGAATTGAACATGATATGCGTCTCCAAACATAAGCCAGAAGCAGCTGGCATGAATGAAAGACAGCTGATACAAATTTCAATTGGTATCGACTAGAAACGTCTCATGTGGATGTGGGAAAGTGGGAAAGCGGTCTTACTAGAAGAGAGAGAGAAAAGTATGTGTGCACATAAATGTTTATGTGTGCCTGTCTATCTGTAGGAGTGAAAAACCCAGTCAGTCAGCACAATGCAGAGACGCTGCAGGCTGTTGACTTCAACAACTCAACAGCTTTTTCATTTAGCACATTTACTTGCTCCAAAGAAAACAGGTTAGTGGGAGAAATCATGTTAAGGCAGGAAATCAGAGGAGTTTACAAGCACTGTAACAACCTGCTCCCAGTAAAACCTGCATTTAAATACAGCTGGTCAGTATTATAATCAGATCTCTGTTTATCACCAACTGTATCATGTGTTATCATGTCATAGCATTGGAGTACTTGCAGGATGTGTAGTGTGGAAACAGACTTAGACTTATTTCACTTTCAGTCAGACTTTGAATTTAGTTATGTTGGATGTAAGGAAAAACCTAAGAATTAGGAAGCTGTTTTTCTCATTTAAATGATGTTTAAGAATAAGCTTGTTGTATTTATGTGCCATGTGATTTATGTGTGCTAAATGTATGCATTCCACTGCTGCATGATCAATTGCCCCACTGGGGACAAATAAAGTTATTGATTGATTGATACCCATAAATCTAAAATGCACTAATAGGCATTTTGCAATGATGTCTTCATTTAATCCTCCCCTCCACCCTCACATCCACACGGACTGTGTGGGTGTTTAAACTAGGGGAGAGAGGAAAGGAATAGAGAATCTAAAAAGGTAGATCTAAATCAACACGGTCGCGCCGTGTTACAACTCAAATAGTCTTCCTGAATAATCAGTGTTTACGGTTTACTTTATTAAGGCTTTACTTCACAGTTCACTGAGCATGCCTCTTTCCTAGTGCACTTCAGCTAATTCGCTAATTCCTTAACATGCTCCATAAATTTCATTTATCAAACATCAAGAGTGTTAAGAAAAATAAATAAAAGAAGAAGAACTTTTCTCTGTCTCTCCCCTTGAGAATGTTGTGTGACTTTGATCTGGTAACCTACATGATCGATTACCCATGAACCGTGAAAATGATTACCTCCTTAATGAAGGCGCACTCTTGTTGATGTTGATGGCGTGTTGATGTCCCTGAACTGACCACTAAAACTTGAACGTGAAGCGATAGCATACAGGAGGATAACAAAAAGAAGTTTGGTGATGAGCAGGCTTAAAAGTGGGGAAAAGAGGCAAGAAAGCCATTCTGCCTTTCTGCATGTTTGATCATTATTATTCAATCAAATTTTCAATCTTTGTCTCCTCCCCCCCCCCCCCCCTCCCAGTGTATCTCTCTCCAGAGACTCATTTCATTCCAAAATTGAAAATTATGCCCATACCATTTATCTTTTCTTGTGATTCAATAACAAGCAAAAAGAATGAGGAAGCGGGAATATGGTGATTTTCAGAGAGAAGAACAATGTGTAATTTTGTTTGATAGTCACCCTGGTGCAAATTGAATATAGATTGGCATACTTCTTAATCACTGCAAGGCTCATTTGCTGAGATCCAGACAATAAAAAACTGCCTGACAGTTCTGATGCTTTGCAGGGAGAGAGAGGCTCAAAGAGATTTACAGTATGTGCTATTTGAAATTTTATACCCTAATTTAGCACCGCTGCTGATCATTCAGAGCGCCTCCTTTTGGCAGAAATAGCGAGCGAAATCATCTTCAGTCCTGTCTGTCTTTATTCTTTTCAAAGGGGTTTAACTGCTTTACAGTATGAATTGCATGTTTAATTGGTTCATACAGCATCACAGTAGACACTTCTTGTGGCTGATATACGTGGACGTAACTGCTCAGCAGCGACTCACTATCAGGAGTTCTTCATCTTCCTCGTCCTATATTTACTTATTTTGCTTTTCCATTTCTGAACGCAACAATAACACATTCTGTGACTGCCAATGTAGGTGCAAGTGTGACTGAGCCTAATGTGATCAACCCAAAAACACTGCATTGTGCTCTGGTGTGTGTTCCGTGCACATAAAACTCACTTGTGCAGTTTGGAGGCGTTCCCGACCACGTGCCGTTTGCCAGACAGTGACGTGTGGGCGAGCCGGTGAGGAAATAGCCTTCCATACAAGAATACACGATGGAGTGGGAGAAGGTTGTGCCATCCAAGCGGGAAATACGGCCGTGAGCAGGTGTGGATGGGTTCCCACACTGTACCGCTGCAATACAGGGGAGAACAGAGAGGAGGTGAAGGTGTAAAATAGTAATGGATTTTCTATATGATTCACACTCCGACGGCCCCACGGTGGCTGCTAGATGACTTCTGAAGGTCTCAAGGTGATTAAAGAGCTGGGGAACATATATTCATTCCATATTGTGTCAATATTAATATTTATTTATGAAAAAATGCTGTTTTGCTTTTGACCTGATATAATATTTGTAGCACTCAGGTGGAAGAATCTGAAAAGGGCAGATAGAGATCGCTGGCTTGTGTCAGAGTTCCTTATTACACGTTTGTGCCGAACATCAGCTTCTTTTAAAGAGAACCAAACCAACCACTAATCTATACACCATCACGGCTTTATTAAGAGAAGCTAAAGAGCAGCGCTGGTGCAGCGGTACACAAATCCCCATCACACTATTGATGACTCATCAGTAAATAAAGTGCAGTTTGTGTATTGTCAAGTCCCATTCTACATCCATGCTAATGACATTTAGTGCTATCGTGGGAGAAGCTGTGGTCTAAATATAATATAAATTTTTTAGTTATCAAATTTTACTAAATAATGCATAGATTATTTTGAAATATCACTCCTGACAATTTAAAGTACAACTTGAACTCAGACAAGAGGCTGAATTTCATGCAAAGGTTTAATTTAGATTTTAGGGGTGGGGGGGGGGTTAATCAATACAGCATAGTATTGTGATGTTTTGTGTGGCAATATTTTATCGTTACACAGACATCAAGTATTGATCTTTTATTATATAAACTATTAAGCTCTTAACAATCCGACGGCCGCTATTCTGTCTTTCAGAGGTTGAAGCGGCTCAGTCTTAAAGCTGGAGTGAAGATACTATCGATGTCATGTTACGCTAAATAATGCTCCAAAGTTATGCTAAATTTGGTATTGCCATTTTCAAAGGGATCCCTTGACCTCTGACCTCAAGATATGTGAATGAAAATTCTGAGATGAACAGAGTGAAAACTTTCTCATTAGATAAAACAGATCATATCATATATCATACATTATATCTTATCACAATACTCAGCATATTGTGAAATGTTTAAAATCGCAATAAGAAGTGACTTAAGTATCGTGATAATTTGGTATCGTGGATACTATTAGATGTATGTAGAATCACTGGGGAAGAATAAATAGTTAACTGAGGGGTTTGGCTTAGGTATCCTTTACAGCATCCAACCAAAATGTCTCCCTGAAGAGAGGAAAGGACAGAGTTTGTTTCATGTGTTTTTTTTCTGCTACAAATCATGTCTAATTACGAAACTGATTTGCTCTCTCAATCACCTAATTGCCTGGAAAATCTGAAAAAGTGATTCTTGTAGGAGGTGCGGTGGTGATTTCTCAATTATCACGTGTGCACACACACACAAACGCATCACTCAGACACATACTGTACCCAAACACACCATCGTGCTCACATTACTGTACTTTTATAAAGTATGGTAGCTTCTCTTAATAATTCAAGGCAGACATGATGACAGACATACAAAACAGACCTCGATGGTATTGTGAGATAGATATTAAGCTGAATATCTATTGTGAGATGGATATTAAGCTGAATATCCGCAGTGACTGTTTTCCAGAGACTGTGAAAGGTTGTGGATAACGGATGGATGGGCTTTAACAGTAGACAGGGCTTTAGATCACAGACAGGCAGAACTGAAACTCATTCAGGCTCCAGTGAATTTCTGCCCCCTCCTTCCTGAGGTGGAGGGATGGCTAAAACAATCTTTAAATCAGGAGTTCAGCGGGGAGATGGAGAGATAAAAAGGTAGTGGAAGAGAGATGTGGAGTAAAAAGAGGGGAGGGAGGAGTGAGGCTGAGCAATAGAGAGAAAGAGAGAGAGAGAGACGGAGGAGGGACAGATGGAGGAGTGGACAGGGACAGAGAGGAGAGACAGCCAGACAATGAGATTAAGACAGAGAGGAATCAGGGGAGAAGCAAGAGAAAAAGGCTGACATCAGGGGAAACGAACGATAGACAGAGAGAAAGAAGAGAGACCCAAAGTAGAAAGAGGGAGAATCAAGAGAGTTGGAATAAAAGGCAGAGTAGTTCAGAGAGCCTGTGCATTGGGCGATCATATTAGAAATGACAGTAGCACTGTGCCAACCTGAAGGACAGTAAGCAGAAGAGAGCAGAAACAGTCGAACATTTGCCTCAATATCCGGTTGACCCCTGGGGGTAATTTATGCAAGATGTAGAGCTGCCGTTCTGCGAACTAATATCTTCAAAATCCACAATGATTCATTTATCACAATCCAAAAAGAACTTGGCTTTAGGTGTCTAGAATTAATGAATTTTTTGGTTGCAATCTGGAAGCTAGTCACAGCACCATGTGCTGGCAGGAAATACCAGACTGCAGCAGAGAGATACTTATCCATCTGGTGCAGTACTGTGTTTGGGAGCTTTTGCAATCATTTGTGTGTGTAGGTGTGGATGCACATGAGCACCTATCTGTACACTCTATGCACATTCATGCTTGCATGCTGCCCATGTGTTGCATTCAATGTTTTTGTGTGTAAGCCAGAGCTGGTTACTGTTTGAAATGTTTCGATACGATGCGTGCATATAAGGGCCATTGTAGGTTAAAAAGAATAATTACGGAGCTGGGGAAGGAGGGTAATATTCAGGGAAAAAACTCAGATTTAAGTGGCAAATTTATGAGAAAAAACTCACAAATTTGTGAGATTATAAAGCCATAAATTTACGAGAAAAAAAAATCAGAAAAATAGTGGAGTGCAAAACTGTGGTAATGAAAAATGGTGGAGTTTTCGCTTTGCAAGGTTGGATCAACCTCATCACAACACATATGCCACAGTTTAACACTGCGGTAACATGAAATATATTATATTGTGTTTTTAGCAGAGTCTCCATCCATCCGTCCATTCTCATCTGCTTATCTGATGCCGGGTCGCGGGGCAGAAGGCTAAGCAGTGTCTTCCAGACGTCGCTTCCCAGCAAACACAAAGGACATAATGCACCATAATCTGGTGGTTCAACACAAGCTGTTATGTT
The DNA here is from genome assembly GCA_916701645.2 of Sebastolobus alascanus. NCBI lineage: Eukaryota > Metazoa > Chordata > Actinopteri > Perciformes > Sebastidae > Sebastolobus > Sebastolobus alascanus. The sequence continues at coordinate 1,533,587 of CAKAOJ020000340.1, read as the reverse complement.
GTGTGTCTTTTCTGTGTTGTTTTCCCTTCACACTGACACAGTGACAGTTGGGCACCGTCCCTTAAAAGCGTCAGCGTGTAACTATGGTAACGCAGTGTGTTTAGAGTAACGTCTTGTCAACAGTTGGATTTACAGAAATTTCAAAGATAGAAATTGTTCGTCTCTACTTTTCTGTAACTTCTACAATATTAGTATTTACTAATGTTCATAAAAGAGCACAGGAAGAACATGAAAGAAAATGTGTTTATGTATCTTTCAGGACCTTGGCCTCGCTCAGAGGTCATCCTTACCATAATAACAATACTTTCAGACGGTGGCTGGGGTTACCACAACAAAAGAGCTTTTTTCTCGAAAATTTCCGACTTTATAATCTCGCAAATTTGTGATTTTTCTTCTCGTAAATTTGCCACCTCTAAATTTGTAAATTTATGACTTAAATCAGGGATTATTATCCCCCTCCCCCGGCTCTGTAATTATTATTTTTACTCCTAATACGCTGTCGTAGATGCCAGTGTCGGTGCCGTACCAAAATAATATAGTTTCCTGTTTCCTGTGGGCCTGTGTGAGGATAAATATTTGTGTATTATCTCTTTGTATGACTCCTATGCACTCAACATCACAGAGACATTTGAAAGATTCCCCTTACGTTTGCAGAACGGCTGTCTGCCCGACCAGGTCCCGTTGGGGAAGCAGATCCTCTCTGCCGACCCGTACAGCGTATGTCCGACTGCGCAGGTGAAGCGCACCTTGCTGCGCACTTTGAAGTTCCCTGCCTCCCTGCTGGCATGGGCCGGTGTGCCGGGATCCCCACAGGTGCCTTCTGAGTCACCTGCAATGAGAGATAACCAGACGAGGAGCAATGTAAACAACAAAGTGAAGATCCACTTTAGCTGTCTGTGTGTGTGTGCTCACAGTCGGGCCCTTTTAACTTGGTATGGCAGTGAATTACAGCTCAGTGTTCCTGTCACTGAGGGACAATACAGAGAGGACTTAGACTCAAACTGTACATCTTTTGAGTCCTCCAGGAAGCAGCTATAAAACACACAATGCACCAATGAGCAGTTGTCACCGTGCCAACAACCTGGAGGACCAATACCTTTCACTGCTTTGACACCAGGAGCTTTCTGTCCATAAAAACAGCAGGGCCAGCATTAAAAGGCAACCAGCTGTGGTTATGAGAAATGATGAATACAGTTTGACCTCTGAAGCCAAATGTGTTTTCATTACCCTGAATTATCTCTCCTGTCTTTTGCTCTGCGGAGGAACATACAGTACTTTCAGTGTCTTGCACCACCTGTCCTGCACATCTATAAATGAACTCATTTGAAAGAGATGCTGCGTCTCTTGTAAAGTCTCTTCTCATATCCCCATTAGAGCTGTCACCGATGGGACATGTTCTCTATCTGAGCCACAGGAAATAAGAGAGAGATGACAGGTGGTGCCATAACTACGGAACATTTTATGTTGTGATGCAACCCGATATCACCATGGATGTAGAAAGAGAACTGGATACAGCATTGGAGGCGGGGCCCCGATCATTCCTTTAAAAGTTGCTCAGTGGAGCATGAAGCAAAAAAAGCTTGACCTCCGAGTATAAAATTACGAAGTTGATTTACCTTAAAAAAAAAATATGATCCACTGATTTACAGACGTCTCTTTCCCAAAGTGGGAAAAAGTCTTTTTGAGCCCAATGTTATCACGAGACGTACACGGAGGTTGTAATTCCACCGTTTGGCCACTATGTCAAATTTGCTTCAAAGCCCGGCACACTTCCTGCGGGCTTGGATATCACACCAAAGCATGTAATAGACCCACCTGTGTCATTTCACGCATGTATGAAGCTGCAGCACCAGCAACACCACTCACTTAGGTTTAGGAAAATCGTCATGGTTGGCCTTAAAATCACTACGTACACTAAGTACAATACGTACGGGACCAACGTAACATAAGTACAGAAAACACGTCATTAACGTTACTTACAAAACAAAACACCGGTTTCCTGGTTGAAAGTGCTGTGTTTGTTGGATCCATCCACCATTATCAATCTTTCTCACTTTTTATTCTACGTCACTAGCTCTGAGTTTAGGGGGTTAGGGTTTTTTTGGTTTTGTATTACTGGGGACATCCTCAGAGCAAAGGAAATAAAGCACATAACACACATGACACCAACCACCACTTCCACTGCTGCTTTTGTTCTCTCACAGAAAAGAAACCAGCGGGGGGAAAAAAGAAATGTGGTATCAGAAGACAGAGTATCACAGGAGAGATATAGATGGGCAGACAAAGCAGAAATGCAGATATTCAGACAGACAGACTGATAGATCACTATCTATTTGTCTGTACTGTTCAGTATGTGTTGTCTCTTTATGGAGGATCTGTGCTTTATTGGCTGTGAGATCCTGTTCCTTGAGCTGTGCACACATCCTGTGCATCATTCCCTGTGTGTTGGCTGCTGCTCTCTGTCTACAGAGCAGCAAACAGCTGCAGTAATACTGGACTTGTTGACAAAGCCTTACTGCACAAACACCAAGCTCATATCTTCTACACGCATCCCACCGCTCACACGTGCACAAACTGGATTTGTCAGGTCAGGGTCTCACAGCTGGAGATGATTAGTTTGTGTGTGGCGGTGTGAAGCAAAGAGTGTGAGGGAAAATACAGTATGTGTACTGTTGCCTACCTTTGTAATGCATGTGTGTCTGTAAGAGAGTACACTTGATGAATGTGAGTGTTTATGTGTCTCCCGGTCTGTCTGTGTACTTTATGTACTTGTAAGTAAGTATGCATACTTATATGTTGCCCATGTGTGTGTGTGCATGTGTGTGCATGTCTCACAGCAGCTGTCGGTACTTCATTAGTCTCCTTCGGTTAGGTGAGGCAGCTCGGCTCGGCGTGCACTGTGACAGTTATAATCTCTCTAATTGGGATGGTGGTGGATTTGGTTTGAATCTGAGTTAATGTCCGTTCACCAGGCTCCCTTTGTGAGGAAATAATAAGGCCTTCAACTCAGCCATGCAACAGACGAGGACAAAAGGGGAATGGCTTCGCAAGCAGTTTTCAGTTTTCCTCTTACTAATTAACAAAGGAGGACAGATGAGAGGAAGGGTAGCTGCATGGATGGATACATGGATGAGAACCGTTGCTGATGCTGGGCCGGACTTCTAAGGAATTCAACGGCCAAATTATTTTGTTGCTATTGGTGATGAACGCTCTCTGAGAATACAAATGTGCTATTTGAATAATTCTTAGTCCTGCAGATAAAGCTGTCTATAGACTATGCAGCATCAACAGACAGAGGCATTTAAACATACATTAACACTTCCCAGATAGCTCATTTGTTTTGCTAACACTGCAGTACTAATTGCATCACCTCAGAAGTTTTTGCTAATGTGCCTGTGAAAACTAGGTGTTAAAATTTACACTCACACTAATTTAAAACTCCCTGGGCATTTGCTGCATCACAACTTTAGCTCCTGTAAGCAACAATTGGGTTCCAGCTGTGTTGTGGTTCTAAGTTCTGCTACATCTGAAACTGATGGATCTGAATTCATCAAGCCTGTGATCTAAAAAATAAATTACTGATTTCATATTTAATTAGAAGCCCTGATGTAGTACAATGTGAGGACAATGCATTTACAGTCTAATTATCATAATCTATAACGAACATCAATACCAACATAGATTTATTATAGATTAGGGCTGTCAATCGATTCAAATAATTAATTGCGATTAATCGCATCGCATAAAGGGAGATTAGTCAAGTATTTAATCCTCTTATCAACATGGGAGTGGACAAATATGCTGCTTTATGCAAATGTATGTATATATTTATTATTGTAAAGGACATCCTGGTATTTGACATATTAAGTACTGGGACATACTAAATCTTTCCCTGGCATACTAAATAGTATGGTAGTATGGGTATTGGAACGCACAGTATCAGACAGAGGGTGAATACAGATATATTCAGACAGACAGTATGAGAGAAATAATGTGTTTTTTGAATATTAAAGCATGTAAACATGTTCTAGTAGCAGTATGAACCTGAAAATAAGCACGATATGTCCCCTTTAAATGTTTATATGCCAAATGAAAGCAGAGGTTATTGGTTTCTTCAGACAAACAGAGACGGCAGAGCTCATGTTGGTGATACACAGCTCAGGGTGAGTGATGAAATTAAATATAATACAAAATTGAAAATCATCACTTTCCGAGAGGCTCGTTTGTCATAACAGCAGGGTGCTGATCAAATTATCTCAACAATAGATGCCAAATTGCTTTTAAAGACTAGGCTGAAAAAGAAAAAAAATACCTTGCAACTCTGATTCTTGTGACCATACAGTACGCTTTCAAATTATATGTTTTATTAGATTCTATGGCTATAATTTCAGGCCTAAAAACAGCTATTAGGCTGCACAACACATAATTATATAGGTGCAAAGAGAAACACTCCACCTCACCTCTGTGTCACTCCATCCATTTTGCAAAACTAGGAACAAAAAATATTATGGATACTCTGACTGGGAGATCGGTTTGAGCCTCTCCTTACTATCTTAGGAGTCTAACTTCACTACTGCCTCAGACTGTCTCAGTAAATACAAAATATTGAAGGTGAGTAGAGAGTTCGTACTCCCATTTAAAGAAGAAAAAAACACAGTCATACAAGTCTGCTTACAAACATTACTTCTGGGTCAGTGAGCTGAACAAACCAAGTGAACATTCAGTAAAGTGAATCCACTTAGATGGTCAGGAATGCTTAAGTGAGATGGGAGGAAAGAGCACAGAGGGGATTAAGGTGGAAAGTTTGTAGTTCTGCACACATACACTTTAAGAAACTTTCTTTCAGGTTCTCAGAAGTCAAGTGAAGAGTCTGCAACTAAATGTACTGAACGCTGGACTCAATTTCTGATACAACTTTTGGTTGGCAGAGTCTGCATTTAGGTTATGTCCGGGGTGATAGCTCTCACTGGATTGAATGTTTTATGTAGGAAGCAATATTTGCTTCGAAGCGTTCTTTAGGTTTGAAGTCATAACTCCCCGTCACTGATTCGAAGAGCGATGATGGGTACGGGTTATTATTTGGGTTATTTGGTACTGGTCCATCATCAGTGTACTTTTTCAAACGTTCATCAGCAGCCAAATACAGATAATGTCAGATAAACCACAAGAGTAAAAAGTGAAATGCTGAAACTGCTTCGAGTAGATGGTGAATTTGTGGACAATAATGGTCAAATATTTTGGCATGTAGGTACAATTTCAAAAATCTTGTAAGAGCTCCACGGGGCTCTGGGTCGAGTGAATTGGCTCAGGCGGCCGATAGCTATCCTGTTTGCTCTGAACTCCAAACAGGCTCTAGCCAAATATCCCATTAATGCCAGGACTCCCAGGGACTACACCATTGTGTTGTGGTGTTCACTATCTAGCAAGTTAGTTTTGGTTTGAGATGTGTTTTAAAAAAACAAACATTTCTGGCACTAACACAGCTCTGGCTGGCTCTAATACAGTACAATGGAGTTTGATTGAATTTTGTTTGAGAAATTACATTTAAATAATTCAACAGCAACTTGTCTCTCCAGAATGTGTGTTTCCTTATTAGTCTGTATAATCCACAGAGATTGCTGTGAACCGTTCTCACTGGAACTACTAGAAATAGTCCTTATGAAAACTGTTGACAGTGTGTTCTGTGGAGTATTGGGGGCATTGTTTCTCGAAAAAAAGATGTTGCTGCTGAATTTTTTAAAAGTCATTTTTTAATGCTGTGAACACCACAAACAGAATTCCATTAAACGCTGTGATATTGGGGTGATGGCAGTAATCTCAGACACAGATATCTCAAAGCCTGGGCAAATAGAAAACTAATATTATCTGTGTGGCTTGATAAAACTAGAAGTAAGTGAGAAAATATGTTTTAATATGTTTGGGTAAACTCAACTCTTGCCATTCAACCTCTGTGTAGGAAGCACGGACGATACTCTACTCTCTGCCCGTCTCCAATGTGATACTGATATAGAGTCAAAGAGAGAGACTTAGTGTTTCCTCGTGTGAATGTGTGCAGGAACGCTTGTGTGTGTGCACCACTGTATTGGTGCTCGTGTACCTGAGCAGTGAGGCAGCGGACCGCTCCAGTGTCCGTTCAGCTGACAGGTGAGTGATGAGTCTCCTATGAGCTGGCGGTCTCCAGAGCAGGAATAGCGCACCGTGGAGCCAAAGGTAAACTTCTCCCCGCTCATCGCTCCGTGGGGAGGAGCTCCTGGGTGGCTGCAGTTCACCTCTGCATCACAGAGAGGGAGGGAAGAAGATTATCAATGGATGGACAGATTAGTGTTGCACGGCTCGACAAACTCACAACTCACACTGATGCTGGAGAGACATTCCCATTGTTTTCTACTGCTAATAAATGGCTTGATATCACATGAACTGCTGCTTCATCAAGAAGCAACAAGCAGTCCAGCAGCATGTTGATCTACACTGCTGTGAACCTAGAAGCAGCTCAGAGTTTGTGTTCAAAGAACCATTTGAGGAGACTACTGTGCCTTAATACCAAAACAGAAGTCAGTTTGCTTTCTCAACTTCTTCACTGTCATAATCATTTTTCATAAAAAACATAATTTGATGTAGTGTTGTACATGCACTTAATAAAATGCTCGCTGGATTGTTTTCAGGGCTAAAATCTAATTTGGTTCACTACTTTCTGTGCTACTTGATTATTCTTTTGACCTTTCCATATGTTTCTGGGTGCCGTCACTTAATCAGCTTAGTCTCCTAATGCAAAGGAAGTTTCCGCAAATCTAATTTCTTAACAAAGAGTCAGGAGACGCCTGGAGACGTGAATAAATATTTGAGACAGGCACTTCTGTGTATCTCCTTAATTACAATTCCTTTTGATAAAGTAAATGCCGTGCGTCATCGCTCTTCCATTAAATGAAGTGATTTCTGAGCCTGTGTGCAAAATGTCGAGGTTTGCTTTAGATCATTTCACTAGAAATAGGTCATTACCGTTGGCGGGCTCATACAGCAGTAGAGTGCATGATGAGCCAGGTGTTTGAGAGCGACATTACAACCTCAGATAACCCCTACAGTTCAGAGATGGTTGTTGTTAGAATCTGAGCGCTTGGTTTTGAGGGAACATTAGCTAAAGCCTGAACAACTGGCCCTATGACAGTTCCCCCATTTCTCAATTAGGCACAGTGCAACATAACCATAAGCCACTGGGGCATCGAACATTACACAGATGCTCTCAGCCACAGCATTTAGCAACTCCTACCATTTAAACTCCAGAAGCAAATGAGGACACAAACAAGGTTGTGGACACTCAATCGAGAGTGAAACTTCTCCTAATTTTTTATTTGCATCTCTTGTTTAGTGTATCAATTAATTAACTTAAATACACTGATTACATCGAAAGGTGAATAGGCTGAGGCACTGAACAGTGGACAGGGACAAGACACATAAACACTGTTAATAGCAGGATTTGCCAGTTGATTGCAGAGGTAATAAAAAAAAAAAGTAGCCACTGTACCGATGCATTCTGGGAGCGGTTTGTCCCAGTGGCCCACCGGCTGGCAGGTGAGCACCGATGAGCCGAACAGGTAATATCCCGGGTTACAGTCGTAGAAGACCACGCTGCCGAACGTGAAGTTGCCGTGCTCGATCTTACTCTCCCGGATAGAATTGGCGGGGATTCCTGGATCTGTGCAGTTTACCACTGAATGAAAAAGAAAAGAGAAAGTTACTGTACGCCATCATGAATCATTCAATTACTTTAATCATAACGGGAGAATACAGACAGCACAATACTGACAGCAATCAAATCAATTTTTGTAACTGCAAGAAGATTTCCGGCTTGACAGACGTTTCCGCTGTAATTTCAGGTAAATTACTGTTGGAACTGCATCGTTGAAGAAGTAAATGTGTTCGTGCGTGGAGTCTTATCTCTGCTCTTAAGCATAAGTGTGCTGTGATATTGTAATAATGGTTAGCAGAATTGTTCCTGGAAACTTTTCATACACATCAATTTGTTGTGGTTTTCAGATAATATAAATGAATTATTGATGCACAGTACTGGATAATAATGCTTATTATTCACTTCTTGGCAGCGTTTCCAAACCCATCTTATGAATATTGTGTATGATAATCTCTGTCCATAAGGCTGCGGTGGCATTAGATGTTCATAGTGCAGATCACACCACTGCATGGAGCAGGAGATTAAATATATTATACCATATAAAGTTACTGCACTGTAAAGTAATAATATTTAGATTATTTATGTGTGATGGGTTTCTATAATTGCCTTTGCCAAAATAATATCTACTGTAGTGACGTATACTGCACATATAACAGTATCTAGACCACTTCTATTCTCATCGTCATGAATAATTTACCTCAACATGGCATAGAGTGAAAGACAGGACATATAGTAACATGTGGTAATCTGCCTCATTAACTCCAACCAGCATCATCACTGGACATCGGACTTTTCTCTCCTGGAAGCTTTGCAGTCTCCTTTGGTTGGAGCCTCAATACTATCTGTCAGCGTGCTCACTCGTGAGTTAATAATAGAGCTGTTGAGATGACCTGATCAGTGGCTTTTTCTTTATTCTACAAACAGGGAGACAAGTGAGTCCAGGCTATATTTAAACACTGTCAATAATAATATCACCTAACGCTTCCTTCCTCCTGAAACCAAAGAAACAAAGACACATCTATTGTCACAAATTCACAAGCATCCAGTCTCTAAAACCTCGCTGCTGACAAGGTGGTTTAGACAGCTGGAAGTAGACAAGGGTGAAATTAAGTTCAGAGCAACATTAAAATTAAATCAGTAATGCATATGTGCGAATAAGCTGACTAACTGTGAGAAAATCTTAGTGCGAACAAACAGACGTATTTTGACAAAGGCAGTCATGGCAGTTTAATATGATTTTACTCTTTTGATCTTTTACCAGGTCCGTCTCTACGGTGCTATTCACAGTAATGAAAACTGTGTCTCTTCACATCTGACTGCCAACAAAACTCGCGCCAAGAGGAGGGATATTTTTAAATGGGCAAAGTCTGGTAAATGTAGCTTTGGCCGACTAGATCCAGAGGTAGCAGACCAATTAAAGACACAATGGATATCACTTAAATGCACTTCTTTAATTGAGTTTTAAAGATTGTTTCCTGATCTGTTAACTTGTTTTATAGAATGTTTAAAGACGGTTAAGATCATATGTATCTACGTTTACCACATCTTCACAAGTTGCATCTTCAAAGGAAAATATGAAAAAGCTCTTACTTCCATCATTCTTCTTTCATACATCTATTGTCAGTTTCCATTTTATTTTGGGGAAAATAATGTAAATGGTGGGAATTATTTCCAGAACAAATATTGTCAAACTGTCAAAATGATTTTGAGGAACACAAGTACACATTTCTCTGTTAAAATGTCTGGAGTACTGCTGATTGTAAACACAGCACTAATGAGCCAAACCTGGGCAAACTAAAACTGGACACAACTAAAACACAGCCACCATCTCACACTCCCAATAAGATCCCTTCCACTAAATGTACTCTGAGCTTTCTCGCCTTCAAAGTAATCTCTCCCTGCAGCAAAGCCTCTTGGTAAAAACTGGCAGTAAAATTGTAGAAACAATTCCCCGTTTACTCTCCCCTTTCCATACATCCTGCTGCAAGCTCCTTATTGCTGTTTCCCTGTTTTCGCTCTGAGGCAAAGGCTCCTGATGTTGCTGCCTAATGCTTTACTCAGAGAAGTAGAACAGAATGAGGGTGACTTTTCTCTTTCAAATCAATAGACATGTGGACACTACCTCTATCTAATCTGCTTCTGTCTCTGCCTGCGCATGCTGGCGGTCACTGGCTGCTGATTCCTGAATGATCACGATACATCTGCTGAATTCTTGTGGTCATCCTAGCCTCTGATTCCTGAACCATCACAAAAGCACCTGCAAAAGTCATTTCATTCAGTCCCAACACTTTAGCTGGATGCTACTTCTGCTCGCTGGCAGCTACTCGCTCCACTGATGGCTGCTCTGATTCACAGGAGCAGAATTAAATAGAAGTGGCTTCTGTTATCAAATATTAAAAGACTTTTAGTTGTAGTGATACACTAAGATGTACCCTCTTCACAAATGGATCATTGCAGATGGTTAATGAGATGCTTAAGGTTCCAAGTTCTTGTAGTAATTCTTGCTTGTCTGTCTCGCCTCCTGAGGAAATGTCTGTGGTTTGAACCTTAGCTGAAGATGCTGGCAGAGACAAGCAGCTTTTTAGTTCGACTGTCAAGACACATCTGCATCCTTCTGATACTTTAAGTCAGTCCAGCTGCCAATCATTTATCCGTTTCCCCCCCGGAGCTGGACTTTACCTCTGCATGTGGGCGGCTGCCGGCTCCACTGCCGGCTGGCCTGGCACTGGGCGGTGGACGGGCCCTCCAGCGTGTAGCCTTTGTTGCAGTAGAAGCGCACCACGTCGTTGTAGTTGAAGCCGTCGCCCGTGGTGCGGCCATAGATCGGACTACCTGGGTGGCCGCAGGTGACAGCTGAAGTTGACGCGCATCACCCGCGGACGAGTCGGAGAGGAGGAGGGAAGGTAAAGGGAAGGGGGGGGTGAGGAAGATACAGAGTGTGTGGAAAGAGAGAGACAAAATCCAATAAGTGTGATCGATAGGTGACTTACAGTGACATCTATCGTAGGAATATCATTATCATATAATTAACCTCAAAGGACAATGGGCTAATTAGGAATCAAGACATGAAACACGTGGCATTAAAAGGTGACTCGGAGATTGAGGATCACATTATGAGGATACGTATCAACTATTGACTCTCAGCGCTTCTAAAACTGAAGGAGCAGGAAGCTTTTTAACAATGATTTACATCTTTTTATTTAGTGATTTATTCTAACAATGCAGTCAAATCATCACATTTTGATTAACCCTTTCTTTCTACCTAGCACTATATTCATTTTTAACAGTTCTTCTGCACATTGCATATTTTGTTTTATACTCTGTATTACTTACATGTGTCTTGTTACTACTTGTGTCGTTTTACTAATATGTGTACTACTTACCTGTGACGTTTTTTACTAATATGTGTACTACTTACCTGTGACGTTTTTACTAATATGTTTGCACTATGGAACTGTGATGCTGGAAACTTGAATTTCCCTCGGGATCAATAAAGTTACTATCTATCTATCTATCTATCTATCTATCTATCTATCTATCTATCTATCTATCTATCTATCTATCTATCTATCTATCTATCTATCTATCTATCTATCTTCTTGTGAATAACAGTTTACATATTCACGGCTTCCTTTAATAAATGTAAAATTAAAATCCAGGAAGGAAAAATACCACCGTCTCCATCAGCTCTTTCCCAGCAGCAGTGTCTATGATGAGATATATAACACACACACGATCCCTCCTGCAGTCAATGAGGCAGTGAGAATTGGTGTTAAAGTACTTACAGATACAAACTGGGAGCTGTCCAGACCAGTTGTGGTCCTGCTGGCAGATCCGTACCGAGGAGCCAATGAGCCTGAATCCGGGGTTGCATTGGTAAACAACTGTGTCTCTATAACCAAAGTTTTCCCCGATCACCTGCCCGTTCACGATGTGCTCTGGAACACCACAGTGACCGGCTGCAGGAAAAAAATACAGGACTGTAAAAACTATTTCCTTTTGCTTGATGTTTAGCTCTCTTTCTCAACAAGATCGTGGATTTCTACAGTGATGGAGACGATGACAAAGACAACATCCTGTAATACTTGTAGTGTACGGTATTAAATCAATAGTTTAGGTGTTTTTATGTGGGCTTGTATGAGGTTTTTATCCATAGTCAGTGTATTACCCACAGTAGACTCCAGTCCTGCAGCAAAACAGATTTTAGCCCCCTAAAAACATCTGTATAAGTTTAAATGTACACTATATTTAGTATATTTTCACCACTTTACCGTCAGACAGCCCTTTCTGACGGGGAAGTGAAGCCGTTGTATCCATCTATGCTATCGCCAAAGCCACCAGACTCCGTTAGAAAATGCTGTAATTTGACCTCTAAGAACACGGAGGTTGCTGTTCCACCGCTGTCTCAGTCGCTTAGTAGACTGTATAGCTGTCTCACGGCGAGGTAAACTGGAAAAATACTCTAAATATATACTAAATATAGCATACTCTTGAACTGATGTTGGTTTTTTAGGTGTGCCTTTCTTTTAGGTGTTTGCTTCTCCAAACTGGGAGGCCAACCATCATCTACTGTAGGTAACACTGACTATGGATCCTCAATCAACCCAACTTCAAATCACCCCAACTATGCCTTTAATAACACTTTGCTGTCCGAACAATATTCAGTAGCAGCTAATGTGGGGGGGTCCAATTTTTACACTAGATGTAACGCACTTTGCATTACAAATCACAATGTTTATCACAGCCAATCAGTCATCAGCTGCAAAACTTAACTTCAGCTTTCTAGTGTTTGGGAATAATAGCTAGAAATGGCGTCCACTGAACTAATGGACGACAGTTGCAGCGTTGAAACACAATTTTGATTTTGTTATCACATTTGAATAACTTTGCATTTTGACAGCTGTATTATAAAAATGAAATGAGGAAACTGGCGATTTAAAAGGCCTTGGAATTACACTGCTTGCAAACAAAATTAGTTTGTGTATTCATGAAACATATTGGATTTGAAACGCATTTTTCAGCTCATTATCTCTGAATTCTTTTTTCTAAATTCATATTGGCTTCAGCTTCTCTTATGGTGATAACTCAGCTTTTCTCATCTACAGTAGACGGAGAGACGCATGTGAAACTCTTCAAAAATCTGTGCAATACGCTCATGCACGTAATCGTATTACTTTCAGCTACAATAAATTCCTTTCATAGAGGAGGAATCTTGCTGAGATTTCCACTGACACTTAAAACCTGGGAAATTGCCACTGACTGTGAGTCTGATTTCCCTAATTCACTCGTGCACCCAGAAACTCAGCCGAGCATTTTATTATGACACTCCAGATGAGAGCAGCCAGATTCTATGAAGATAGTGCTGAAGTAGGCGACTACAGCGAGAGGTCCCCGGCTATGTTAACCCTGACATTCATATCACTAAAGAGGAGAGAGATGCCCTTCTTTTAATGAACTGAACCAATGTGGAGCGGAGCTCTGCAGTGCCGGTGCAACGGCGTTGATAAACGGACCGCTGCATCTGCCGGGCAAACCGTCACAGTCTGCTGCTGTGTGGGTTTGAATGCGGCTCAAGTAATTACGCATGTCTCATTTTCTTCAACAGTACAGAGCTGAGATGAGCTGCGGTAAGCTTAGCTGTAGCATATTTTCTTGTTTATATATCTTAACAGCTCAAATTGTGCTGGTGCCGCTTGGCAAGTGTCTCAGAGTTTCGGGCCAGCTGTGGCTCTGTAGCTGCTCTCTCACATTTAACACCGAGACTTTACTGAACAGCACCAGGCTCCAGTTTTTACCTTCTGATCTCTGTGATGTCTGAAACAGTCTGATGTGTGCCAGCCCAAAGGAAAATATAAAGTGGCAGCGAGTAGCAGCATGATGTCATCTTTCTAAATGCTTATAATAACTGGCCATACACACTTAGCAACAGAACCGATTATAGCCTCCCTCTGCTTCCCCATCTGGTTCTGTTCTGGGCATGTTAACCCTCATATCCTGTCTGAACAGATCCCCAGCAGTGTTTGACCCAGGTCAAGGCTGTCCTTTATAAAGTGAAAGAGAACATTTCGACCCTGCTTACCCAGGCAGAGAGTCTCCGTGCCGCTCCAAAGACCGGACAGGAGACACTCTCGAACTGGAGACCCAGTTAACACATAGCCAAGGTTACAGTTGAAAATGGCTGATGCTCCGAAGGTAGTTTGGGTCCCAATTTTCTTCCCATTAGGAGGAGTGGGCAGGTCCCCGCAGGAAATGACTGCAATAAGATGAAGAAGATAGTCAGAGGAGGACGGGGATGGAGGAGGCACAGGTTAAGAACTCCAGGAGAGAGAGAGAGAGAGAAAGAAAGGACGAGATGGAAGTTGGCTTACATCTTCAGAGTCAATGGGAGAGCACAGTCATTTACACCCATCTCCCCGACCTTAATGCGATAAAAGAGTGACCTGTACTATTTCACGGGGAGGATAATGATGGTGTTTGCCTTTGTACCGACATCTTTCATCATGCTGGTTGGCATCTCCTTTCGCCATTACGCAGGCTATTCAGCTCTTTTGCTCAAATAGTAGCTCCCATGGCAGCACAGAAAAGCTTTTATTTGTCATTTCTGCAATAAACAATATCCAGTCTAGGCTGAGACGGGAGTAGGTAAAGAGTACAAAAGTGCATCATCGAGCTGTTGATTAAGTGAGCTGTGAATAAGACATTCATTCTTCAAGTCTGGAAATGTTGCAACCTATGAATCTAGTGTTCCTGAGGCGAAGGCAGGACATAGATTTTTCAATTTTGCTGGATAAAAATGTTCAAATCATTTCTATCTTTCCTATGAAACTAATAAAACACATATACAGTGTGTGTGTGTGTGTGTGGGATTACATGCGTGCATCCAACGATATTCTATCTATCGTGATAATGCAATGACAAAATGCATTGCAAACATTATCCTTCTGGTTCAAAAGTTCAATTTTCACGTGAATTTGTGTTGATTTTATGTGTTGTTGCAGCAGAAGTCACTCACTTCTACAACGAGGCCTCTCGCTTCTCCAGCTCCACACCCCATTGGCCAGGCACTGGATGTGGGCGGGGCCAACGCGGTAGTACCCGGGACTGCAGGTGAAGATTATTTTAGTTCCATACTCATAGTGCGAACCGTTGACGATCCTCCATTTGCCGTGATCCAGAGAGAAGGAGCTGAGGCTCGGGCACATAATGACTGAGCCAAAGAAAGAAAAGAAGAAGTTAGTTTTGGATTATCCAAACGGACTGTTTCAATTTTTTCTCTTATCCCTTGTACACACGGCTAAGTCAAAACTGGTAAACATATGTAACAGCCCAGCAGTGTAGAAGAAATACAAATAGGGAAATCTGAATCATTAGAACAGACTAATCCACGGAAAATGAAACTTTTCTGCAGATACTCTACACAAATGTGCTTTTCCACAACAAAGCTGTTTATGAATTGTCACTCTCTAAAACCAAATGAGTTTGGAAACAAACTCTGTTCCCCTTTTAGCTGTGAGACACATATACAGCAGGGACTAAACAATGCTGTCAATCACTCCTTACACTGACTGTGTTGCACCGGCATGTGAAACACTCACCTCAGCGTCAGCTACACATTTCCTCTCAAGTATTATTCCCCCTTTCATCCATCCCTCTTACTGTATCATCACTACCCAACAAGTTAGTGTTTTTGTGATGAAACCACAACGGGTGGTTCTGTTGGGACTGCAGTCCATATTCCATGACACCTTCCATTACAGCACAGTGTTTTGTTAAAACTGTTTGATATTCCACAACTTCTCCAGAGGATTTTTCAAACTCAGACTATTTCTGCCTCCGACACAGTTGTCAAAAATCCAAAATCAGTGTCTTCATAACTCTTTTCCTATTCTCATCTCTCAACTTCTCCTTCCCACTGCTCAACCGTGCGACCCCGTCTCTCTAAATCTCTCTCCCTCCTCCTCCTCTACATGACCCCCCCCCCCTCCGACTCACCGATGCATCGGGGTATCTTGTTGTGGTTGCTCCAGGTGCCGTCTGGCTGGCAGACTGTGGTCGTCAGCTCTTTGGAGGAGAGCCGGTAGCCTCCGTTGCAGAAGTAGGTCACCCGTGTGCCGACGGAGTAATCAGTAGCGAGCACACCTCCGTTCACCGGCGCGCTGGGCACGCCGCACGACACAGCTGCAGGCGGAGAGAGGACGCTTGTCAACACACGTGTTTGTGTGCAGGACAAGACACATACGAGAGAGATTTGCAGAGGGACGCCTGATAAACACAGACATAATAGGCAGGAACATACTCACTTAAACACTATGTATATGCACATAAACAGTGTTAAGTACACGTGTACTTTCACCAGCAAACCCCTTTGTGGTACACAAGCAATGTCAAGTGTTAGTTTTTCAATTTACGCAAGCAGCTAGGTGTTACTCTGTTATTTTCCTTTCAAATGGTTCCAATTTTAGAGAGTAAAAAACCCAATAATTGCTCAACATTGACATTGAACGCCCCGGTGGAATTGTGACAACAGACGTCTCTCACAGCAGACAGTTTGACACGTCACAGCAGGGAAAGCACAGCTGCAATTAATAACATTAATAACCACTGCATTCAGTTTAGTAGAGCCAGTGCCAGATTCCTGGTATTGTGAATGGCTTACTGGAGCATTTAATGGAACGGAGCCATCATTAACCAAATGAGTTGCACCTGTGCTTCTCCCGCTAAGACAAGTCAAAAAGTCTCTTTCAGGGGTCACTGCAGAATTGAAACTGTTCCTGAATTGCAAAACAGTACGCCTACCATCACCAGTCAACATTTAGGAAAACAAGAGTATTTACACCCACCCAATGTATTTAGAATAATGATGCTTGAATGCTTGACTCATGTCAACACTTGAGTCAAGTCATTTTCTTTTATACTGTATATATTATAGGTCACTGAATACATAAAAGCTCTTGAAATCTCACTAGCTAGAAAACTCCATGAAAGTATTATATATAGGACTGGCCCCTTGAGGAAAAATGCATCCAGCCACCTCAGAGTGGAAGCAATCTAACACACTGCAGAGAGGGAAGTTATCACAAATAAAGTCCTCATAAATCTTCTAAGGTTTTAGAAGGCTTTCATGGAAGAAAGTTACTGACTTAGTACCTATTCAACCAAGACAATGAAACTTACAGATATATTTGGGATGATATTCTATTTCATTTGTCGGTGGGTAATTTGAAAACACAGTGACTAGTACATGTAACTAGTTTCAACAGTAGAGCTGCAATGATGAAATGATTGGTTTATTAAATTAATCGCCAACTATTTTGATGATAGATTAATCGGTCTGAGTAAGGAATTAAATAAAAGGATTAATTGTAAATTAATCACACATTTTTTATCTGTTCAAAATGTAACTTTAAGGGAGATTTATCAAGCATTTAATACTCTATACTGTATAATAAAACTTGAGGTGAGAGGTCAAGGGACCCCATTTAAAAATGGCCATGCCAGCTTTTCCTCGCCAAAATTTAGCATAAATTTGGAGCATTATTTCACCTCCTAGTTTCATATGATGTCAGTATCTTAACTCTAGCTTTAAAACTGAGCCCGCTACAACATAAAAATTGCGTTAAAGAAATAAGTGGCTAATAAAAACAAATTTGCGTTAACGTGTTATTATCGCTTTGACAGCCCTAAAAAAAGTCTAAATTCTCTGATTCCAGCTTCTTAAAGTGAATATTTTCTGCTTTCTTTGCTCCTCTATGAAAGTAAACTGAATATCTTTGAGTTGTTGACAAAACAAGACATTTGAGGACGTCATCTTGGACTTTATGGGAAACACTGATCAACACTTTTCACTATTTTATAGACCAAATAACTAATTGATTAATCGAGGAAATAATAAACAGATTAATGGACAATGAAAGTAATTGTTAGTTCCTCTTCCTATAAAGGACTCACACAGAGAAAGCGTCTCACACAGCACTGTGTCCTTGCTTCTACACGGAGTGAATCTGGGTTACTCTGACCTTAGAGCTTAAAGCAGACAGAAAGCTCAAGATAGAAGGTTTCAAGGTGTTTATCATCAGAACCAAGTCAGAGGGAGTGAGCAGACTAGAGCGGGGGGGAAACCAACATCTGCAGGGCCAGACTAAATGGGAACAGTTATGCAAACACACATATGATAAAATGGAGCAGCGATGGTAGCTGCACTGTGAAACATCAAAGATAGGAATCTGCCAAAATGGCCTGAAGCCATCACGTTGCCCCCCCGCCACCCCACGAGAGAATCAATCAACGTTCATTTACGAGTACTGCTAAGTCACAAATCTAACAGATGCTCATCACAAGCACTAAACACTTTTCTACACTGCAGATGGAAAGTTTCAGTGTTAGAAGGGTGACTTCTTTATCAAAGCTTCAGCGGGCCGGAAACCTTATTTTAGGTCATTGGCTCTTTCTCTGAGATGCATGATGGATTAATATACTGTATATGTGCTGTATATATACTGTACATTCTCAACATATCACAATACGGACTGGAAAGAAGAAATACTGTAATGTAATCTCCTCCATCTAGCAGATAGCAGATGGACGGCGTCTGTATGAATACATTAGTTCACTTGCAGCCACGGTTGAGTTTATGTGCTTTGGAAAAGCTTCCTGCAATTATCAAAGTGATGGAATTAATCACAGGTGTGAAGTGTTTTTAAATCATTTTAAAGTACATGACATACATATTTGGATTTCACTGCATCATGATAAAATGCAATCGAGCTCACCATCTGTTGCTGTTTGCTGCCGTGTGAGTGTGCGTGTGTCTGTGCTAGTGCATGCGATCATGCGCACGTAAATGCACACATTTCACATGTGCGCATCGAAGAACCCAATTAGTTGAGTGAGACCAAACAGCAGCAGACACTGCATGCTAATGGCGAGTTAGCCAAAGTAATTTGAAGAAGTGGAAATTGACAGAAGAAGGGAGGATTGATTTCTGTTTCCTTTCCACCTGACAGGCTGCTGGCTCTCAATCAGGCTGGACTCAGTTCAGCTGCTAACAACACAGGAAACCGGCTCGGGCAGAGACACTCGGGTGCCTTAAGCGCCCGCCTGTCTGTCTGCTGAGCGTGCAGACGCAGTGACCAGACCAACAGGGAAAGAGGCGAGCTGAAGTTATCATAGTATTCGTACGACCATGAAAAGTTTTTGTATTTCAATCTGTGGAGTGAAACTATGGAACAGTTTTAATGTGGAGCTAAAGCAATGTCCAAACTTAGAGCAGTTTAAAATAAGGTATAAAGACATGATTTTCTCAAGGTACAGGGATGAAGTGGAGGTTTGACAATCACCAGGTGTTTACAGGGGTCACTGTTTATTTATTTATTACTGTTTATTTATTTATTACTGTTTATTTATTTATTACTGTTTATTTATTTATCTGGTTTGTTCAATATTAAGTAATGATTTGGTATTCTTGACTGATAATGAATTCATATTTTGATAAGGATAATTATTTCAGTAATTTATATTTCTATATGACAGAGATGAAAGGTAATAATTATGGTTAAACAAGTTTAGGTAAAATAACTTGGATTATATGTTTAGCTCAATAAGGACGCTGGTTACTCATTAATGAATGAGTTATGGAGAAGGGGTGGGATTAAATAAGTTTGTACTTCTTCTCACTCCTTTTCGAATATGTAAACCAAGGCAAGTGTTTGACAATTTCTTTTGCTTATGATTTTCATTGTAGGTGGATACTGCTTTTTTCTGGCAGTCCACTTGTTGTATGATGATTCTCTTTTTTTTTTAATTGTTAGTATTGTTTTACATGTTCGAAATAAAATTTGAAATGAAATGAAAATGAAGCTGGGAATAAAAGGCTGCCAGAGCCGATGTGCTCACCTTGACAGGCGGGAACTGGTGCGTCCCATGCGTAGTAGCCATAGGATGTCTTCTTGCACACGGCCGTGCCCTTTCCGATCAGCTTGTAGCCTCGGTCGCACGCCCAGCGCACCATGCTGTTCAGATGACCTCCGGTCTGGCTCACTACGAAGCCGTGTTGTGGGGAGTCCGGCGTACTGCAGTACATCGCTATAACAGATAGAGGAATAAAGGAACAGGGGAAGGGAGAGGGATGAAGAGCAAGGTGAGGGAGAGGAGAGAGAAACAGGAGAGAAGGTGAGAATGAAGTCCAGGAAAGGGAATAGAGAACAGATAAGCAGATGTTTACAGGGAAAAGAGAAATGAAGCAGAGAAAGGGATGAGAGGCATAAACAAAGCTCCTCTAGAGAAAGACTCAGGTGAACATTTCAGTCACAGTAAGGCTCCGTTTTAAATGCAGAAAGATAATGAGGGAAAATGCCTGAGGAGTGTCGGATCTATTTAGCACTCGGGCTGTGTGCCACACAGCAAAGGAAGTCCTCAAAATCACATTATTACTATTCCTCACCTGGACTACTAGCGCACACATATTCAATTTGATTTAACACATGCAATACTGGCGCTTCTTTCCTCCAGTTATTTCTTCCATAGCCTTCCTTTCCCTCATCTTACAGCCCATCGAACACAAAGAAAGGTAAATTTGATTTCCGGAATATGAGCGCCGAATGGCCGACGGGACAGAAAATCCAAGGGGGGGGGGGGGCCGTGTGCTTCACAAATGCTGTCAAACATTCCTTCAAATCAGCATGACAGGGAGATAGCATGTGATAGCACACACTGGGGTTTAAGTCGGTTCCTGTTCAAGTCAATCACGTCAAGGAGGAGTTTTCTTTACAAAATTCATCACACCGACTTGCTTTCACAGGAACACTCTAGTGTATTAAATATAATGGAGACACACAACATGAAAAATGAATGTCTTTTGTGCTTTTTTCATTATTATTGATGCATTTCAAATGGAAGAAGATTCCCTATGCTGCTCTTGCTTTGCACCACTTGCTTTATTAAAGAGCCAATTAAGAATTTAAATCCTGTTTTTTAAATTAAGGAGTGCAAAGCACGTGGAAGCTTTCCAGTGACTTTCTTCCTGTGAACACGTCCCCTATTGTGAGCCATTATCATTTCTGTGGAAATTCAAAGTATTTTTGCAAATTAACTGATATTAAAAACTCGATAAATAATATCCCGGAGCAATCACAGCACACTGTGATAAAAATCATGGGGTCACATTGAATCCTCAGTAATATGCAGTAGCTGCAGCAGAGAAGGTTCAATGAATAATTGCCCCGACTGTATTTAGTGTTATCACTCGTTCAACTGAAGTGTCTTTACGGTGCCGATGAGTAGTAAACCCATGACTTTTATCACTTTTCTGTAGTTTAGAGACAAAATATATTCAATTAGCACTAATAAGAAAGAGAATATGATTATAAGCTGGATACATACTTTGATACTCACCCACGTATCTGATGTGGAAGCCGCGTCGGTTGGTGCCGTGATCAGAAGACCAGCGCAGCAGGAGCTGGTGTCCTGTGGTGGTCAGGCTGAAGGGCGTTTCAATGTCACCGCTGAGTGATGCCAGGCTCTGGCTGTAGATGTTGGGACCTGAACACAGACAGACACACACACAATTTACCAGAAAACGTGAACACACATCTACAATTTCAAATAAATAGCAGTAATTACAGATTTGCTAGTGAGAAAACCAAATATCCGTAACATTTCTAAATGACTAATCATGCCATCAACCATACAGTAACATTTATTTTACTGAACACATGACTGGAACCCAAAATCACCTCCAAGATATTACATTCAGAACATGACTCATGAATATAGAGTGCTGCAGAAATGAGTCCTAAAACCCAGAAATGAGTCATAAAACCCAGAAACGAGTCAGCATTTTAACACTTCTGGTTCCCTCATGTCGAAGTCAAGGGTTTTTTTTAATGGGTTTTTGGTTAGACGCCTGAAATAAGGTCTGTGGTTTAACACAAGCTGAAGAGATTTTAACGTTTTGTTCTACGATATAAAACACATCAGCAAATATCCCACTCGTGAATTTTGAAGCTTTTACGTGTCTTAAAAAAGAGAGTTGCTAGCAAGTGGCTAAATGAGACGACTAAACGTCGTCACGCCGACTAAATGTCGTCACGCCGACTAAACGTCGTCACGCCGACTAAACGTCGTCACGCCGACTAAACGTCGTCACGCCGACTCGTCCACCTTTACAGCCTCGTTGCGTTTACTCGTGCTCATGCGACCGCGGTGTCGTTCGTTTATAACACAACGTTAGATTTTTACTTCCGGCGATTGCAATCATCAAAGTGGTGTTTTTATTTGTATTTTATATCTTATGCAACAAAACGTGTACGTATCATAAACGTTTGTTTGCCACAGAGTTTATTTTCTGCAATAATCCAAAACCCAATGGAAGAATCCCGTTGGGTTTTTGTCGAAGGAACCAGGGCGATGCTAACTTCCTGGTTGGCCTAAAAAATACGGCATTCCTCCGCTCTACAGTGGAGCAAATAAAAATGAATGTTTTACCAAGAAGCACTAAAAACACAAACACCAAAGTTCCAGCAGAACTTACCATCAAATATTTCCAAGATGTCAAACTCTTTCTCTGTCTGGAAGAGCTCAAAGTGCAGAGTCATGTTGTAACCTTTCTCCACGTTGATCAGCCAGGAGCACATCTGGAGATTGGGGTAGTGATCGGGGAAGCCTGGACTCAGGATCACCCCCGTCGAGTCGAAACGCACCTCATGAGCTGGACATTGGACTGCAAGAAGAGAAACAATATAAGGGCAAGGCGGTATTAGAGGAAGACAAACAGACAGGTTGAGAGAGGGAAATGAAAACCTAGTGGAGGCAGAAAACAGAAGAAACAGAGGCACAATTAGAGATAAGGCAAGATGAGGTGAGGGGAGGAAAGACAGGAACGCTCCTCTGTGACAGTAGAAATTACACTGAAAAAATAACTAGTCCTCAAAACAATTACATTCCAGCCAGGCTGATGTTGCACCGAAAGGCTGAGCTGTTGTCACCAGGCTCCTCCGATATCAATCTATCAAACCATAATACTCAGTAAGTGAGACAGCTAACTTTGTACGGAAAAATGCTGTGTGTGTGTGTGTGTGTGTGTGTGTGTGTGTGTGTGTGTGTGTGTGTGTGTGTGTGTGTGTGTGTGTGTGTGTGTGTGTGTGTGTGTGTGTGTGTGTTCGGTGTGTGTGTGTGTGTGTGTGGGCTCTGAGCATTCCCTTCATTTCCTGCAGGCTGGCATGTCTGAAATAATGAGTCCTGTCTCTTTCTTTTCTGCTGCTAACAGAAGTTTGTCTTCTGGGCCACTAGTGAAGAAACATGACGCATATAAAAGGTTAACGCCAACAACTGTTCCAGATAAAAAGGTCACTGGAAACAAATCGGACATATATCAAGAAAAAGCAGGCAGAGGGGAAGACTTGTAACACAAAGCAGTATGCATATTCCCGCTGGCGAGTCACTGCAGAGGCTTCAACTAGAACAGGCAGATACCATCTCCAAAAAGTCAAAGTCAGTGATTTTCTAAATAACAATGCATTTCTTAAATCACACAACACACCTCCGCTGGAACCGAGGTCAAGGAAATGTCTCATTATATTATCACAACAACAAAGAGAATAATGGAATCAAAGAAAAAAAAAATGTAAATAATACAACAAGAGCATAACAGGATTTGTACCTGGCAGAATCAATATGTGTAAAAACACCGTACAGTATTCATTAAGAGGGGAACAGATCTCAACCCCATCTATTCAGAAAATAAATTAACATAGTAATTTAATATGAAATAGCAATATTTCTTCACTACGATTGATTGAGTTTGTGAGAGACATGATCAATATTTTCCTGTGCATACTTATTTATATTTCCAATCACTGTGCTCTGTAACGGGCAAATACTGAAGAACATGTGAAAGAAAAGCTGACCAGTCGGCGAAGTTAAAGAGCAATGTGCAGCCTGACATTTCTTCATGAATATACACTTTTGATAAATATGATTAAAATGCATATTTCGATGTTTTACAGGACACACGGGTAAAACACACTGAGGAAAAAGTAGGAATTTGAAGTCATGACATCTGAGAGCATTTCGTCACATTGTGAACACTAAAGTCTCAAAGACACACTTGACAGCAGTGGTTTAGTTTAGTTTTTTATCCAACAAATATAGACTGAAGCAGAATATTTCGTCAGATAAAAACATGTTTTGAATTTTTGGAAATGATTGGATCCATCTATTTTGAATAAATTTTGACTTTTGGACTTTACAACGCTCTGGAGTTACTGGAAATGTTTTGGTCACAAGAGTTGGAAACAATCCTACACAGCCACCACGTGAATCTAATTCTACAAATAGTAATATAGTATAATAATAATAATATAAGTGTAGCCTGATCTTAATCTGCAACTGTGCACAAATACCGAGTTTAAACAGAATGTGACCTACTAAGTCGCAAAAATATAAATTTTATATAGTAATTTATATTATATCTTTTTAAATAATTTTATATCCGTATTTTGTATAAATTATCCATTAAGTGTGTTATTATGGTTTTAGTTATTCATGTGCAAATCTAATTTTGATATATATATATATATATATATATTATATAGTATATAACGGGTGGTAGTGAGTCAGGTCAGTGGTTGGTCAGTCTGTCATTTTTAGTTTCAGTTTCTATGAAGTTACTATTAAAAACTTTGCTTTCTAAAGTCCACACTTTTTCTAAAAAGGAGTGTAAGTGATTTTCTACGCAGTTGAGAAACTTGATTTTGCATTTGAGATGAAAAAAAGCGCTGAATTTTAGCGAGAGAGTTATGACTCTCACTGGCGACATGATGGAGTTCAGAACTGGGTCCTCAGTTGTTGCAGTTACATCAATTCACTGCTTCCTCGGTTCTGTCGTCAGCAGCAGCCTCTGCTTCTACTGATGCCGGGGGGGATATTTGTCATAGAACCGAGCACAAATTCATCTTACAGGAAATATGTGAAATTTGTGAGTAATTGCTATTAAAAATGGCACATTATTTCCATGCACATTAATACACTGGAGTTACCAACTGAGAAAATGTTCCTCCACTGTACAGCTCCCGACGCCCTGCAGCACTTCACCATATTGGACGGCTTTAACATGTACATGAAATTGACTCGCTTGATAAGATCCAACGCGCTGCACATAGAACCATCTATCTCGCAAGAGCTTCTTGTTGAAATAATTGAGCCCCCAGTACTTGTTTAATAAGCTAACGTTGCTAGGCAACAAACATAAGTCTATCCAGTGAGCACAGTTGTGGCTTAAACTGTTTCGCCTCCAACTTTAGGTGCAGGGATTTAAAACATGAATCATGAGAGGCTTAAACCTGTTTCAGACTCCTCAATACTGCGACTTTATGAGATGTGTTTTTAAAGGACCATGATCAGCATAGGATGCTAGCCTGAAAGCAGACTGAAGCTTACAATATTCATATGGTGATTATACAAATGTAGACCTCTGTACCTTAGTGACAAAAAAATGCAAAGGCAGCCAAAGTACTGTTATTATCATACTGGCTCAAACACTATAATATTATAAAGATTATAGCTCAATCATTAGGCAGATAAATTAAATCACTAAAAATACATGTCTGAAAGTAAAAAATCACATTTTATCTTGTAAATACAAGTAGCATTAAACAGTGGATTAACCACCCATCTCTACTGAATCTACTGCTATCATGCACTCTCTCTTAACACCCTTACATATAGTACTGTACTGTTATTTGCAGAGGTATGCATGCCAAAACCATGTGTTTGAAAAGAACTGGCATTGACATTTGTTAAATCTTGCAAACACTGCAAGACGCGTCTCTGTAATTCCTTGTGCAAACCACCAATTGTTTAATCTTTCACTCAGCAGCCGGTGCGTATGGAATGAGAACGTCATGGCAACGACTGTAACATATTGTCGGCTACAGGGACATCATACAATAAAGCTCACAGAAGTATAGCGGAGATGAAGCCAGAGCAGTAATTGTTTGTCATTAGATTTTCTGACATATGAAAATCAATGGGAATGTGAGGACCATTATGAGAACATTTAATGGGTTAGACTCAACCACAATGTGGCAGATGGTTTACCAAGCAAACACAGAAGTCAACTCAATTGTGTCTCTATCCTTGATCAAAGCTACCGCATAACCTTTCTCATAGGAAGACAGAGCCGGGGGGAATATCTTTACAACCAGGGGGATTTGGGGGTGGAATTGCACAGCCGTGCAAGGACATTTCAGTCTTATCTTTTAAGCATAAAATGACAATTAACAGAAGGGTTGACAGCAAACAAAAGCGGAATCGGGGGAACACGGGAGAATTCTTTTTTCCTGCCCTATCGGCAAGCTGCCGACAGGAAACGGCCCCTTTACAAGCTTACTGTAGCAATCTCTTGGATGTGAATAGCAGGTCAACTCAAATTAAGTTCAATTTTACATGTCCCAAGGAGAGCAATTAGTTTCGTGCTAGAGGTGGCACAAGGACATTACATATCCAACACAAGAAAATGTAATGAATTCTTGACTACAATAATGAGGTGATCCATGAAAATGTCAAACAACGAATTACTAACCATGACGTCCTGAAATAGTGCTAACTATGTCAATTTAATACTCAAGGCAGGTTGTAAGGAGCCGTTCGATCAAGATATATAAGATACCTACTCATCTGACACATTGGTGCACATTTTAAGTATCTTACTCAATTTACTGTATTTTGCCTGATATCTGCTCATTTTTGGTTTTGTATTTCAACAAGTGCAACCTCTTTATTACACTCATTATGTCTTTTCTCATGTGTTTTTACTAGGGCTGTCAATCAATTGAAATATTTAATTGCAATTAATTGCATAATTGCAATGTAAAAAAAAATAAAAAATATTTGAATAATGTCGAAACATTTTTTTAGAAATATCCTTAAAATGTATAGAAAAAAAAAAATAAGAAATATGTAAAAGAAAAAAAAGTCTGAAAAATGACCAAAAAAGGTAAAAAAAAAAGAAAAAAAAAAAGTCTGAATACTGTCCAAAAAATGTAAAAAAAAAAAAAAAAAGTTCCAAAAATGTAAAAAAAAAAAAAGTCTGACAAATGTCCGAAAAATGTAAAAAAAAAAAAAGTCTGACAAATGTCCGAAAAATGTAAAAAAAAAAAAAAAAGGTCCAAAAAATGTAAAAAAAAAAAAAAAATAGTTCCAAAAATGTAAAAAAGAAAAAGTCTGACAAATGTCCGAAAAATGTAAAAAAAAAAAAAAAATTGTTCCAAAAATGTCCCACAAAAAGTCTGAAAAATTAAAAAAAAAAAAAAAAAAAAAAAAAAATGTTGAATTTTTCTTTTTTTTTAAATGTCGAAAAAAAAAAAGTCCCAAAAAAAAGGCAGAAAAATGTAAGAAAAAAAAAAAAAAAGGCAAGAAAGATATTGTCCGGAAACCCTCACAGGTACTGCAAAAGGGGAGACTCGTGGGTACCCATAGAACCCATTTACATTCACATATCTGGAAGTCAGAGGTCAAGGGACCCCTTTGAAATTAGCCCCCTTTGAAAATGGCCATGCCAGTTTCTCCCTAAATTTCCTCAGGTTTTATAGTTTCACATGATACCAGTATCTTTACTTTAGCTTTAAAACTGAGCCGCTACAACCTAAAAATCACAAGTTGGGTTAATGAGTTAAAGAAATTAGTGGCGTTAAAACAAATTTCCGTTATTATTACTGCGTTAGCTTTGAAAGCTCTTTTTATATACAATATTTAGTTTGCTTTGTTCCATCCAACCCGTTGTCTTGGCAGTGCACAACACAATGTACTCTGATGTATGTGAGTCTGAGCTGTCCAACATCACATTCTGCTGTATGAGTGATTGACTTGCAGCAGAAACCAACGGTTCTCCCAGAATAGTCCCAACACGCTTTGCCTATCTGGATTTGGCAGGTTAATGTAGTCACTCAAATTAAAGCCTGTGAAATGATTTCAAGTACAGTATGTGAGTTTTAGCTGATAGGAGCTGGTGTTGGCAGAGCTCGGAGTAACAGTAACACATGAGAAGGTGAGCTGGCAAGTCCAACAGAACAAGAGAGCTTGAACCATCTCCCAGAACTCTCCAGTGAATGATTGCCCTCAATTGGCACGAAAGAAACAGATGAAATTATTCCAAACTATTCCTATTGTTGGTGATCTGCTAAGTTGGTCATATTCAAATAAGCAATGAAATAAAGCACTGAAAAACATTTTACTGCAATTCCATTAATGTCAGGCTTAACTTGGTACATTTCTATGCCAGACAGGCGTGATGGGAGCACGCAATGAAGCTTTTCTCTCCTGTTTCCCATCTCTCTTTACTCTAACAAACTAATACAATGCTGCAGGACTTCATACCCCATGTGCTTTTATAAATTATTAATTTAAAAATATGCCCAATGCAGCACACACACACACATCAATACAAATTTGATCAAATTGCCATGGTTTTGGTCTCTTTGACCTTTGTGCATATACTAATCGAGCTATTCATTGGCAGTATGTAGCCTTTATGAATAAAGTATAGGAATACCTCCCAGAGCGTGGATCACTGGTCAGGTCACTCAACTAAAGCTTTGCCATTACTATTTCAGGGTTCCCGCTCTTTTCTAGAGGTCATAGTCCAAGACTTCTCCAGATCACGCCGTACACTAATATGTTCCTCTCTGTGGAAGTCTGATTTAAAAGATAAGCAGTCTATGGCTATAACTTATCTATGAAATCATCTCACACGTGCTTAGAAATGATGAGAAATCGATCATAGAATAATGCAAGCACACATGCAAATGTACAGCACTTTACCATTTTACCCTAACAATGCAGCATTGCATTTTTTAGAGACAATGCTATAGCAAAGTAAGAAAGTACCATTAGCCAGATTTAGCCGTGTTTGACCCATATACATTCCCATTCATCATTATCCAACTCTCTAAACAATGCCCATCACACATTTGGAACCACGACTCCGAGCCAGAGTTGAATCACAAACCTTAAACCTTTGCAGGCAAAACAAGCTAGCGAGCCCGTCAACTTTAGTAACTAAACTAAACATACTAACTAATTTAACATTAGTCAACCGAAGAAAGCAACATTATGTAATTATAATCCAACCTGCATTTGTTACCATCTGACATGACTTGGGAGTGTGTTCACAGCGTTTCTACAACATAACCGAGAGCAGCCTATTAACTACCATTTCAACGTTAATATGATCCTGATCCAGTTATGTAATGGCAAAAAGGACATCTTTGAAATAATTTTCAAAGAACACAAAATCCAGGACACTTTGATTTGTCTCTACTTTACTTTTCCATGTGTTTTCAGTGACTGGAAAATCGGTCCACTGTTTTCCAGGTTTACCGGGACACGTGGGAACCCTGTATTTGTTGCTTCGCTAGTGGCGCTTTAAAATTAAATCAGCCAAATTCTTACTTGTAAGAGCAAAACAATGTCAGCCGCAAAAACGCTACAGGGTAAGAACCAAGATATCAAGTCAGACATCAAATAATAACAGCCAGGGATGAGCAAATAGGTTCCACATCGCTAGTCCTATTCTAAGATGCTTTATGAATGCAGGCTCAGTCTGTCGAGTATCTGTCATGGCTTGATCACAAGTCCAATGCGATTACTCATAGTTTCTAGATATAAAAAGACAGAAATGCTCATCAACTCAAGACTAGACAAAGGACTAAAGGGCCCTTCAAAAGATTTCTATCCACGGGGAATAGGAGGTTTCAGAGCGCTCTGTTGTCTGCAGCAGAGATGAATTGGCACGACATGCAGGCTGATGGCATTTGTTTTTTGGTCTAAACAAAATCTCTGATGCAGACAACACAGACATTTCTTTTCCTTTGCTTCTTGTTTGAAAATCCATCTTCCGAAAAAAGGCGGCCGAGAAGACAGTTTACATCAATCAAACCCATGGGGCCATTTGAGCAGGGATTAAGGGGTAAAATATAAACTCCCACTTTCTATGGGAAAAACAGCTCCGGCCTGGCCTCCATCTACCTTTTTACACTGAAAACTGCTGATCTGTAATCTGTTTCACACTGATTCTTCACAGTCAAGTGCTGGTTGTAGGGGAGCGCAGGTCTATGATCTCGGGTCAGTAGTATTCCGACTCTGTGAGTCTCGACGCAGTTTGCCACCAGCAGCCTGCTAGAAGGGTTCCTGCTGGCAGTCTGTTAAATGATGCATCAACAGTGGGCGCTGCTGACTGCAACCAACCTTAGCAGAGCGGCGTCGAGCTCACAGAGGCACACATGAACTGAACATACTGTACGCATACACAGAAATGCAGCTGCATGTGCACACACAAGCATTTGAACACACATTGAGAGAACACACAAGAACACACAACACTCATAAAGCCACAAAAAAATATGAAAACATGGACTCAAATATTGAATAAACCGACCTTGACAGACTGGTGGGGGTCCGTCCATCTGCAGCCGCTCTCCGAGTCGACAGGTCAGAATCTCACTGCCCACCAAGGTGAAGCCCGGCAGGCACGAGTACCGAATGATGTCTCCTGGGAGGTCATTTACACCCGCAATCACACACACACACACACACACACACACACACACACACAGAGCTGTTAGTAAAAGCCTCCTCAGTACCAGCACTTGAAACAGTAATCAACAACACATTTTCTAATGAAGATTGACATCCCCTTAGCTAGCTGGAGTACTGAAGGCACTTCATTACATTATAGCCGCAAACTTGTACACAAAAACACACACACACACAAAAAAACACACACACACACACACACACACACACACACACACACACCCTCACATATGAAATCAAAATTACTCTGAAAAGTAAGGCAGCCACTAGCCAAACGATTTCCAATTCTGACTCACTTCTGAACACTGAAAATGCAAACGACTTATATAAAGAGCTAATTAGCCCTCACACTAATATTTAACGTACAGATATATGGAAAAACTCAAAAAGGAAGGAAATAAAAATAAGAAGGAAGAGCAAAAGGCAAGAAAGAAAGAAAAAGACAAAGAGCCCATTGCAGGTAGAATGAGATAGTGAAGGCAGTTTTATATATACACATTAGAAACATGTATATAAATGAATATGTACAGACAATGAAATGGATACATGGATTAATACATTTACAGAAGAGAAAAAGACTAACAGCAAAGATATAAACATCCAAACAATGTTTCCAATGAAGAAATAAAGGATTCAGCTTACAGGGGAATTAACTAATTAATTAATGGCTAAAAACATTTCATACGTCTATTCCTATTTTTATCCTCTGTCCGAGGCTGTCCAAGCAAATTACCTTATGTCTGCTGCAAATTTATTTTATTACGCATTGTCCCTGGCCAGTAAACAAGCAAAATAAAATAAGACAAACCTATTTCAAACTCGTCATCATCGGTTAGGATAGTGGCGTTGGCGACAGGAGGGGGCGGCTGACATGTTCTCAGCTGGTATGCTGATGGGGAGAGAGAGAGAGAGAGAGAGAGAGAGAGAGAGAGAGAGAGAGAGAGAGAGAGAGAGAGAGAGAGAGAGAGAGAGAGAGAGAGAGAGAGAGAGAGAGAGAGAGAGAGAGAGAGAGAGAGAGAGAGAGAGAGCGAGAGAGAGAGAGAGAGAGAGAGTATACGTCTTTACTCGCCCATCATGCTGAAACTTGATTAGATCATAAATTGCCACCTATCACTGTCCATGATCATCAAAAACCAATCACTAATTTAGCTGAGATGGGGGACATTTTATTATTAATCAACTTCTTTTCAAAGGGGCGTTTTCATAGTGCAGGCAGAAAACAGGCATAAGAAGGCTTTCATCATTTATCATTACATAGAACTGGAAGCAATACCATGTAGCAAAATGAGAAAGGCCAAATAATGAGTCATAAAAGAGGGAAAATTAAAGGCGTTCCAATATAGAAACGCAGGGACAATATCCCTCTGTTATTCTGGGATCTTCATTACTGCACTCGGGTTCCAGCGATGTGGAGAGAAGTGAATATCAAATGAATAGGGGTTATTACAGCAGTGCGGTACAAGGTCTTTACTCAGCTGGTATCAAAGGGGAAGTTACCGTAATAATGCAGCACAAAGAAGCCGCTGGTGCTGAAGTCGCTGTGGAACTTGATGAGGATCTGATTGGCGGTGGTGGACACGCCCTCCTGTACGGAGTTGCCACTGAACTGACCGATCTGAGGCGAAGCCTGGTCGGGTCCATCCCTGATGCAGAGAGGTGGAGGGGGGGGGGGGGGGGGGGGGAAAGAGATTGAAAGAGAGAAGGGAGGATTTATGATTCATGAATAAACAGCAGCAATAAGTTGCTGGGATCACAGAGCAGGTCTAGTTATCCCTGAGAGAAAGTTTATTATTAATCAACAGAGTCAAAGTAGAAGTTGAGTTTATGTGAACTGATGAGGCCGTGCAGCACTGAAACCTTCGCCTCCAGCCATGTTACATATTGATGGCGAATTAAGTTCGCTGGAACGACAGGACTGATGAAAACGTTGGGATGTTTTTGCCCCCTGCAGGGTTACTCACTACCTCCCTACTGCTCCGCTGTGCGGTGGAGGTTATAAAGAAGTAGATGACCTGCGGCGACTAACTTCTAGCCGGTCAGGATCAGCGTGGTTAGGTCGATGTCGTGCATTCATCGGGCTCCACCCACTGTACCCATAGAGTCCAGTAGAGGGCGGAGCCTGTGTGAGTTAGAACGAAGGTTACGATACTGTAACCCGTGTTCTGTAAGCACAGGCGGAGCCCGCCTCTACCTTTAGCCCTTTAGCTTCTTCACCACTCGCTGAAGAGGTTTAACAAGAGATGAATGCAAACGAACTTACACAAAGTACTTACTTGCTCAAAATTACAACCTACGTCAAATTGCATTGACGTCTATAGGATCCTCTGATTTCTGTCCCCTAAAAGGGGGCCGGCCTCGACCTTTACCTGTATGTGCCGGTCTGATGTATACTGTGGGGTCCGCACATTTCGGGTAAGCACGTCCTGATTGGCCGGCTTATGCAAATTTTCAGTGGGCAAATGCATGCTCATGATTGGATAAGAGCATTACCCATAGAGTCCAGTAGAGGCTCCGCCTGTGCTTATAGAACTAGGGTTACAATATCGTAACCTTCGTTATCACAGGATCCTAAAGCCCTTAACTGAATAACATGATGTACTGAAGAACTGTAGCCCTGGGAATGACAATTTAAATGAATCGTAATGACCTTTTTGATTTCCACTCTTATAAAAGAGCAGGTTGTTATCTGTGAAGAGTGGAAATGTCCAAGGAAGTGTATACCCACATTACTGGAGCTACAGTACATGGCAGCTTATCTCCACTTCAATGACATGTCTACACTCAAAAATCTAACTTCAGTTACACTAAATGTCGTAGAGCAACCAACATGTGACAATAGTAATATGTTTCGAGGGATGGAAACAAGTCTACCAACTCCTTAAGGCACCTATAAATAACAAAACAGACAGAAAGATAAGAGGCTAGGGCAGTAACAGTCACTGAAATAGTTATTGGCATGATGCCAGTGGTGGATGAGATTCACCCTGAGATGCTGAAGACCCTGAATGTTGTCAGTCTGTCGCATCTCTTGGACAGCATCCATCTTTGGCAGGTGGGATTGCGGCCCCGAGTGAAAGAGTTTAAGTATCTATGGGCCTTGTTCCCCAATGAGAGTACAATGTAGTGTGAAATAGACAAGTGGCGTAGTACTGGAATGTCATGTTGGAAACTGAGCTAAGCCTGAAGGTGAAGTTTTCAATTTACGGATACAAAGAGCTGAAATGAGCTGCCTTTGCAGGCTGCAGTCATAGAGAGAGAGGAGGAGTTCGGAGTAGACCTGCTGCTCCTCCTGTTGAGGAAGTTCACACAACTAATGAGGATAACTCTGGAACGCCTCCCTGTGGAGCTACATCAGAAACGTCCGACTGGGAGGAGACCCCGGGGCAGAACCAGAACATGCTTATATAGTCTAGCTGAGCTGGGTGGACCTCAGGATCCCCCAGGTGGAGCTGGAGGGAAGTGGACAGACAGACTGAGAGCAACGCTGCATGAGCAGATGACTCATTTATGATGATGTGCATTGATTTGTCAGGTATCTAATTCACTGGATTAGCCAAAAACCGGCATTCCCAACTGGTCATTAAACCGTACTTATTACACGGCTGTGTTGAATACTCGATTCTGATTGGTCAATCACGGCGTCTGCGGTCTGTTATTTCTGTATAGCAGACCGTTGCTATGTAGAACAGACCGTTGCTATGGGCGCAGCTCTGATGTCGGACTCTGGCGGACCGTTTTTGCGTCAAAATATTGATTTCTTCAGTAAGTAGCTGTGTAATAAGCGGGATAATGTACAGCTAGCGGGTCATTGTAGTGAAAGAATCCCCTTCAGGGCGATGCAGCATCGCCCTGAAGGGGATTCTTTCACTACAATGACCTGCTAGCTGTACATTATCCCTTACATATATACTATATCATGACATGTATCCATACTGCAATGGAAACCTTAATTTACCGTGAGCATTTCTCCATATCCCCCCCCCTATGATGAATAGATAGGTGGATGGCTGTGGGGTGATGACAGAACTTGTCATTTGCAGTGAAGCCATTTATGAGGCGTGCATTAGCTGCTGACAGCACAGAACACAGAAGCACCTCTGCTAATTAGGGTGGGGGGGCTTTTAAAACCCTTATAAAAATATTGCTATGATCTGTATTCTGAAATAAGCTGCCTAAATAAGATGGATGGACATTTTTTGGATGTGATGTGCTACTTCCCTCTGAGGATAAAACCAAAGATTCAGTGATTTTCTATTATGTATATATAAATGACATTTCTGTGCAAGAGAAAAGTATTTCATTACTGGTACTTTCGGGTAGCTCCGGGCTTATTCAAGTGAATGATGTACGCTAAATGCTTTTTTGTATGTGTGTGTACCTATATTTTTCTTTTTTTTTTTTTAAATTCTTATTGCAGTTTCATTTCAGAGTGATCAGCAAAATGGGAGACGGCAGTCAGGCGGGGAAATGAAATGTTACCATCAGGGAACAGATTGTTTATGCGCTTTTTCATTTGAAAACAGTAGTGCCAGTAGCTCCCTCCTCCCATACTGTATGCTGGAAGGCATTTCCCTCCTCCATCACCCATGAGGACGGCTCCATGACTGCCCGAGGCTTACTACACTACAGAGAGGCTAAAGAAAGGTAGAAGGAGAAGGAGAGACAGCTGCTGGACTGATAACAGGAAGGTAGTAGAAAGTAGTTTACTGCTGTACAATCATATGACAAGAGTTAAAGTTTCTACATACTAACAAACACCGACGGTAACTCAGAGCTGAGGATTTCATGCTTTACGTAACACTCGCTGGGGAAGAGGGACACAGTGACTCAGACTTTACTTGAGTTTCTCTTATTTCATCACGTACCACAATCTGTTTTCTTTTAGCAAGAGGCTTTAAGGATGATTGTGTTGGCTCATCTAATACGGGTCTAATACGGCTGTCACATCAAAAGCTGTGAGCAAAACTTGTCCAACTGGCCTCATATTTCAGAGCATATCCATGATTGAGGGATTGCCTCTCCACGGCTCTCAACATGGCGATGACTCCACTATATCTTTACATTGCAAATGCTTGTTTGCTGCAATAATAATAATCTGAATTTTGAACTGTTAAATCCATTGTGTGCAACTTTTGAATTTGCTTTTGCAACGAGTAAGAAATATTCGCCCCAGTTCAGATTATTATTCTGAAAATCATATTGTACTCTCCAGTTTTAAAAAAAAAACAGCTTCAGGTGTTACACCTTTGGGAGCTCTATAAGCAATGCAATGTATATGGTTACACACCTTGTGGACACTTTAACAAGGGTATATTTAGTGGTTATTTTGTGTCTGCTTATTGTTTGTAGAAATCAGTGTCACTGGTTTCTTAAGCTTAAACAAACATCACTGTTAATTGAGAAAGACTGCCTCCCAATAGAACTCTGCATGCAGCTCTTTACACAGAAAACTGTGTGTGTTTGATGTGTACCATAAAATGATGATAGATGATTAACATCATACTGGGAGAGAAATGAAAACTTACCACACAGTGATGTAGTCGTAGATTGGCTCTGTGTTGATAACAGAGAAGTTGATGTAGATGCCGTATCCAGGAGGAACTCTCACCGTCCACATGCAGTCCTGGAAGTGAGGATACTCCGCTGGGTGTCCAGGAGAGTAAATTGTGCCGTTCATGGATGTTACGTTCCCACCACAGAGAGCTGGAGAGGGGGGGGGGGGGGAAATAATCAGAGAGATTGGATAAAAATAGAAAGCCAGTGTTTGATTTACCTCAAGTCATAACACTTGCTTTTATGACTGTATTGCCACTTAACTGTTGATCAAATAAAAACCCGTAACTGTGTGTTATTGTGTTATCACTGAGATACAGAGAGGCAGAATGCACCTGTTAGAAACTACTGCAGGGGACGGCTGCTGGTTGCCGTGAACTTGATGACACTGAGTAGTTGAGATACTAAAACTCCCCCGTCATACCCTTCAGAGGGAATGTGTTCAAATTTGACTTTGAACTGGGAGTCAAAGCCAAAGCTCTGCCCTCGGGATCCAAACAGGACT
The DNA here is from genome assembly GCA_916701645.2 of Sebastolobus alascanus. Classification (NCBI taxonomy): domain Eukaryota; kingdom Metazoa; phylum Chordata; class Actinopteri; order Perciformes; family Sebastidae; genus Sebastolobus; species Sebastolobus alascanus. The sequence continues at coordinate 1,497,258 of CAKAOJ020000340.1, read as the reverse complement.
GTAAACTCGACAATACGGTGTCTACAGAGCAAAGATAAACTATTTACCGCTCTCTCAGACAAATAAAAAACTCTGTTGTGGACTGGAAACGTATGTTACTGAAGCGAGGAAAAGCCATAATTTATCATACCTGAGCTCCATCTGAGGAGTCTCCTTGAAATTTACAACAGCGACAGGCGTAATCAGCTTTGTAATAAAGACTTGCAAATGCCCTATACATCATTATATTGGCTGTGTCAGTTTATAGTTCAGTAAAGTGACGCTACATTGGTGGTAAAAATGAGTCAGATGCTTTAATGTGCTAGAATAAAGGACACGACTAGTACAAGCAGACTCCAGAACCTACATTCTTCTATTCAAAATAACTTCAAAGACCTTATTTTTAGTGGATAAAGGTGCCGGAAAAGCATCTCCATCTTTCGTCAGCTTCTCAGAAAACAGCATGCATGACTTATTTCCCCACTAAGCTTGGGAAAACTGACAGACAAATATCAAATAAAAGGCATTTAATATCATTTGTTGATACTGTAAATATGCTGCACATAAACAACAGTGGCTTGAAAACAGCTGTTGTGTTTATAAGAGGCAGCAGCCGGTCACCTTCGCAGCGAGGTATGGGGTGATTCCAGTTTCTGCTGACTCCATGCAGACATGTAAGAGACGGATCTCCAAGCAGAGTGTAACCCGAAAGGCACTCGAAGGAAATGGTCATCCCCACGCTGTAGTCCTGACCGATCACTATGCCGTTACGAAAAGGTCGTGGGTCCGGGCACCTCTGCAGCTCATATGCTGGGAAAAAACAACCCACACAGTAGAAGTGGTTTATGAAACAGATAATAAAACACAACCACTATAATACTATATAATATCTATGATGAGAGAGAACCACAAGAACCAAAGCCTGGCTAGTGAGCTGTTAATATGGACTGTATATTGGCAAGAATCTGACGATACCATACGTATCATGATAAAGGGGTTATGATTCAATTTTTTAGGGAAACTGTTGTATAAAGATCACACCATCATATGCATAAAATCTGAGTAAAAAAGTTTACTTTTTTTATGCAATCAGAGCAGTGAGATCTGTATTTATCACAGTCCCTGTAACATCCAACATCATAGCACTACTTTGAGAGGACGCACATTATTGTTAATTAAATAAAGTATTGACTGAGTTCATCTTTGCATGTAAACTATTAATTAAAAATCGATAGTTTTTGAGAATCGATATGGTATCACAAAACGTAATATCACGATACTCAATTACTATTTTGGATATGTTCTTACACCGCTACTGTTAAGAGCAGTTCATCTTGCATCACAGGTAAAATGTTTTCACCTGATAGCCTATATTATTACATGCTCTTTTAGTGAAAACATCCTTCCTACCTGTGGAGGCTGAAGCCCCAACATGTACATCTAGTCATTTTTCTTTCTTCAAAAGTTAACATTTTGAAAATCCAAGGTTTTGTCCACAAGAGTCAATCAGGCGTCCCAGAGTCAGTCAGTTCAAAACGTTGTCATATTGATAATCCATCACTGGTTCCTCTTTTCCACATTGTCTCTAACACTTAAAATGCTTCACCAACATATCCAACACTATTACCATTCAAGGATATGTGCTATTGAACGTCTCAGCGGAGGTCAGCATTGATTTCCTCGTCTTTATTCTTTAACCTTTTGTAATCTTACAACCTTAGTGAAAGCGTCTGCCTCGCAGGACTAATCTTTGTCTCTGGCCTGTATCTAACCTGACTGATGGTCTTTTAAGTGCTCTATTAGCAAACTCTTCCATCTCCCTCCACTTTTTCAGCTCCTGCTATGATAACACCCCATTTTAACTTTACCATGGGGACAAATCTTTGCTCCTCACCCTGGTAGACAATGTGGAAGCCGGGCTTGTTCTGGGAGTAGTCGCTGTGGAAGAAGAGCGTGGTCTCGTGGGTGGTGCTGAAGAGAGAGTTGGGCACCCCGGGGCCGCTGGACCGATCAATCACTGTTCCTGTCTCCAGGTTCCCACTGCGCACCTCCAGATAGTCATGAACAGGCTCTGTGGAGAAGTTCAGAAACTGCAGATGGATCCCTAAAAAGCAGAAAGAAAGAGTTGACGCTGGAGACAAACTCAAGAATATATGAATACAGAAAAAGAGATGTTCTTTTCAAGTACAGCAGTAGCAGGTTACTTCAATTTTAATGTTAAGCGTGCATAAAACCAGCAGGTTCCTTTTTTAACGCAATAAGAAGTTGAGAGAAGACAGCAGCAGAGAAGACATTAGAGCTAGCAGAAGAAAAAAGAAAAAGAGAAAAAGAGAAAGGGGATGACAGACCGAAGCCAATAGGGAGTTGAACTCTCCAGCTGCAGTCCAGGCTGCTCTGGTAATTCCCTGGAAAGCCCGGACTGAGGATGACGCCGTTGAAGTCTGTCATAGAGCCGCCACACTGAGCTGAGAGGAGACCAACCGAGGAGAAAGAACATGTCACTTCTCCACAGAACGGCTCCGTGGGAAAACAAAGGAAAACAATGACTGGGGGGGTGAATATGGTGGCGGGGAAAAGTACATGCATAACTGTTGTGTATGTGTACAAAAAAAAGGAGGAAGAGAAGCAGTGCTGTGTTTGCCACATGTGCTCATCAGTATGTGTGTTATATGTTCATGTGTTTGCATGCAGACTGTAAAAGAGGGGGGGCTTTGTGTGTGTGTGTGTGTGTGTGTGTGTGTGGATTATGCTCCATAAGAGCATCCGTGTTCAGATAACAGACTGCGGCACATTCCTTGTTTGGTGGTGCTTTAAATTAAAATAAATGAGGGAGTCAATTCAATTCAATTCAGCAGCACCACAGTTTTGCTCGGCGGTGGCGGTGATTACTTCACCCCCCCCCCCCCCCCTGCAACCCCCCCACCTCTCTTTGAATGTGCATTAGAGAACACTTCAGCTTGCTGTGAAGGTTACGCTCCCCCCCCTCTCCTGTGGCACAAACCCTAGTCTTACATAAACACCCGAGTGTAATGCAATTACAGCCACCAGAGGTATCAGTGTAAACTCCACACAGGGGGGGGGGGGGTGTTGCTGGCATTTCTTTGGAGACTATCAACCAAGGCCACAATGAGGCGAAAACTATCTTGGGATTTAATTGTGCTGCTGGTGGGGGAAACCTGCTTGACCTGTTTGTGTATGAAATGAAAGAGACGATGAGAGGAGAGGCACTTATGAGGATGTTATAGTGTTTGCGTCGGGGCATGAAACCACTTTGATGTGAGTTTATCAGCAACAAAGTGAATCCAGATCCCGGGTGTCGGGGTGAGCGTTTGTACTGTAAACGAGCGCGGAGTTGAGCTAACGAGCGAACACGCGCGCACAAGAAAAAGACCTGTCAACAGTAAAGCTGGGATTTATGTCTGCAGTGAACTGTGGAAACCGCAGGGACTGAACATTTACATGAAGAGTGCAGCGAGTGCGTGCTCGAGGGTGCAAGGGAGTGTTTGCACTAATGTGTGTGTGTGTGGAATGTGTTTGTGCACATGTGTAATTGGGGGCAACAGAATAGTGAGGTGTCAAAAGAGAAAGTGGAGCGCTTCCTTAGTAATCTCTGGAATCTGTCACTGTGACAATCAAGGTATCAGAAATCAAACAATACACTGAGATGGTGCAAAGCCTTATTGATTTCCAACTGAAGGGGAAAGCAGAAAATTCATAATCCCCACTCCTCGAGCCCCCCCGCCCACCCATCATCCCCTCCCGTGGTCTTACAATGAAAGTGTTGCTTTCCCTAATACAATAACAAGTCCTCTGTGAGGGCATTGATCTATTGTGTGGCTGTGTATGAGTAAAGTATTGCTATGGGAGGAATAAAAAAAGATAAACAAGGAAAAAGTCAATGAGAAAAGGAGAAGGGCGAAAGACAAAAGAAAAGAGACCAAATCTGTATTTGATGCGACAAATATGGTGTTGTCATCGGCGATATCACCTCATTGAAAACCTGTACGCTGACAATGCCAGACTGTGTAAAATAATACATTACCTAAACACAGCGGTACGGGGTAATTCCACCTTCTGACGGGGCCAGGCATGCACGTAATATATGCATTACCCTGTTCAGGAAAACAAACAAAAACAATATATTCAACACCCACAAAATACAGTGCAATAAAAAAAAGGAACAGCTAGAGATCAAACAGACAGCTCTTCTTCTGCAGGCAGATCTGATCTCGATCCTGTGGATCTTTAGAATTAAGAGTTAACAGTCAGATTTTGGGATTTCTCAAAATCCTCTTCTCAAGGTCTTGTGTGTAAATATTTGATGGTATTAAGAGCAGGAAAGGGATCTATTAATGGTAGTTGGGCAGCAGGAATATCACCTGGAGTCTGACTACAGAGAGACGTGTTACAGCCTGGGAGAACAGGAAGAGACTAACTGTTCTGTTAGCTACAAAGATAATATTCAAGTGATGGATATTACAGGTTAGTCATCGGTAAAATATTGATAGCACTGTTGCTGTTTTAATCCTTTCAAAAAAGAAGTTTCTTGCAGCCAAGATGCTGTAAAAACATTCATAGATTGAGCATTCTTCAACTAATGTAACAGACATCTACACACAAATACACACATCCACCTGAACTCAGCCACACTTGTGTTTTAGTTTCTACAATGGCCTCTGGTCTCTTTCTGGTGTTCAGACACTCAGCCTGAAGATGTGTGTAAGAAGCTGCTGGTTGGGTCCAGAGAGAAGAAGTGAACGCCCGAGCCGGGAAGAAAACTCGGTGTTGGATTAGTGAGGCGAATGTTAACACAATCCATCGCCTGTGGCGTTGGAGGGCTCAAAACGCCACGGCTACAGCATCTACTCAGGGAGGATGGAGGAAGTCAAAGAAGCTTTGTAACGGACACACACAACACACACACACACACACACACACACAAGCAGAGGAGCACGAAAGCAAAGTACACACAATAAAGATGCAAGGTTATATACATAAGCTACGGTTACCCCACTCTTGTGCATTCACACATTTCTTTCCTGCACGTACTCTTCCGCACACACACACGCACACACACACACACACACACACACACACACACACACACACACACACACACACACACACACACACACACACACACACACAAATGTCATAGAAGAGGTGCTTAGTAACGCTGCCTTGACAGACTCATCCTTTGGGGTATCCCCTTGAAATTGTCACTCCAGGCAGGTAGATATGATTCACTTATCACAACCATACGAGAGCTGGATATCTGCTTCACCAGCAGCGTTCGCTCTCTCCTACCTGTAAGGAGAAGCCTTGATCGCACTGGAAGGACACCATGTCGCCCACGGTGTAGCGCTCGCCCACTTTCTGGCCGTTACTGGGAGGCAGCGGCTCTGGGCACGAATCCAAACCTATTGCTTAGGACAGAGTCACAACACACAAGTGTGGACAGCAGTCATTCTTCTGCACAATATGGAAACACATCTGATATTGTTTCATTGTTGAACATCCATTGCATGATTAATGGCAACATTTACATTGCATCGTCCGATACCTATAGAGAAAAGGGAATAATTGAATTAAAACCAAACGTTTAAACACGTAATTACACAGTGCCTCATTTTAATGTGCTTGTAATTGTATAATAATTGAGTAAGTCGACGTTTTTTTTCTTTTTCCACTCATCATAACATTTAGAAACTGGGACAAGTCGCAAAGCTACTCTACTGGTGGTTGTAATCGCAAAATCCTCCTGACTGTGATCTGAAGCAATCACTGTGAAATTACAAAGCAATCCCTGAAGTATTACTTGACAGAAGCAGTGAGCTCCGTTGGAACAAAGTGATTACAGTGCTACTTGCCAGGTTCCCAGAGACCTGATATTGTGTTTTAATGGCTTAAAAGCAATGGTGATCCCAGCTACGGGCTATATTAATGCAAGGTGTTTGAGCTAAATTTAAGCTACAGTCACTTTTACAGACGGAAAATATATTCAAGTCCTAGAGGTGACTAAACAAATACATAAAAAAAATCTCATCTGCAGGCAGAGAAGCAAACATCTCACTTCCTTTCTGATAAACCTTTTACACGCTGTTACTCAGTGAAAAGTGGATAAAAAGCTTATTCTGTAAGTTTTCAACTGACAAAAGTCATCTGTCAATAGGTTGTTTGAATCCTGTATTAAATTGGCTGCTGTACTGCTTCAGCAATGATACAGTACATACAAAAATGAAAGAAATGGGACCTTTGTAATAAGTTTGAAAAGTACATAAACATTCATGCAGAACTTTTTTCCTTGACGCATAATTAGTAAGCAGGCCGTAGGGTGAGAGGTAGTGGGAAGGAGGATATACAAACACAGCAACTAAAATACATCCCAACCTGGCACATATAACGCACACACACAGATACACAAATATACAAGCACTCACACACAGCCCAAAAAAAAATACACACAAATATACAAGCACTCACACACAGCCTTCTCAAAGAGTCCAAGCAAGTATGTGGGTGGATAAATGTAAACATGGCAGCTGAAATGGCAATGAAAGACTGAGAACAATCTATCGGTAACTCTTCAGAGCGCTGAACAGCGGGAGCGGCCGCTCCACGGAGCATTTAGTGAAATCTAGAGAGGATATTTGGGTGGGAGGAGACAGTAACCTAAGAATCAATATGACAGATATTCACAGATACAACCACTGAAGAAGAGCTACTGTACAAGCGGAGTGGGTGGATTCTCTGAAGTTGTGTCATATGAGGGTTTAAATTATTACTTTGATAAAGGCAAATGACTCTGAAATTGATTCGAGGTGATGTGTTGACGCAATTCATGAAAGCAGTGTTTGCTGCTATAGTGAAAGGCTGCCATAAGGTAGACTTAACATCAAGGCACATTGTAGCTACGAATTCAACTGTTTTGTGAAATTATAATGTGCCTTAACTGAAGGGAACAATCAGCCTTCCCCTTGTAAAACTGTTTCCTAAAGCAGTGCGTTCTTACTCCAATAGCGGTTCAAAGAATGGCAGTGAATGTAGGATTGGTGAAATATTGTAATACAGGATGTTCTGACAACTGCTTCCATTATATGTGTAAATGTCTATCCATACATTCATCTCACACAGAGCATAGGAAGAAATAAACCTGAGCTCAGTAAACACTCTGTAGTCTGTAATCAGATAGTATATTGGAGTCTGCATTTATCAGTCATATCAAACATCCAAAGTGAAGGTCCTGTTTACGCAGCCAGAGTCTGGTCAGGTTAAGAGAGGGCGAACACTAACAGACGGCACTGGTTCCCGTTGAGCTCCAGATGGGTTTCAGTCAAATTGTCAGAGTAGGCATTTTGGCGAGGACTGGTGTCGCCCTGCTGTGAGAAGGTCGACACCAACTGTTCTGAGTACACAACCGCGTCTGGAGGGAGTCCCGTCCTCATCAAACACACATCGGATACTTTCAACAGGATGCCTTGCTGATTGGACCTCAATGAGATTTCAGTAGTGTGTGACTCACCAGTTACTAGCTAAGCTCGTCTACTACCCAAGTGTGGCTTTAACTGCTCCTTTTTTCAGTTTGAATTCACATAAATGCATGTATTCAATAATATACTGGGATATATAATATATATATATATATATATATATAAGCCACTTGGCAGATGCAAAAGCAAAACATGCAGGTCATTCAACAATAGAGAGTAATTTAGTGAGTGGAAAAGATGTCTCTCTGTAAGCGTGCACACAGTAAACTGAAGGTTGAAGTTTACAAAGCACAGTAATGTGGTTAAACACTGTCAACAGCACAGGCAGACTGAGAGCTTAAGATAAGGAAGAGATACTTCAGGTGGGCGGAGGCATGTGCAGGAGGGAAGAGTGGAGTAGAGCGGAGAGTTTAAGGTACGTCACGTTTCTGCCCGACTCGTTTAACCCTACAGTATGCGTCATGCACAGTTTAAGTAGAGCTTGTACACAAACCGACTGATCTCACGGCCAATCAACATATCTATAGTCCTGGTTCTCATGCTTGTACACTCTTCTTATGTGTTGTTAAAATGATCCAATCACCATGTGAACATCAACGTTTGGTTGTGTCCCATTCTACTGATGTGGGAAAGGGTTGAATAGTTGTACACTATTCACAGTCAAGGAGTTAACCCTTGACCTCTATGGAGTCAGAATGGTGAGTGACATGGTTTCATTTGAGTAAAGCCTACTAAAAGTAAAAACTACTCACTTTTTACCTATTTCTATTTATTGGTTATGAGGAAGCCCATAGTTCCTGTCAGTTTCAGAGAGCGATTCCTCCTCAGTTGCTATTCCTGAGTTTTCTTCCATTTTCCCCTGTTAAAGGGGGTTTTGGGGAGTTTTTCCTTCTAAGGACAGAAGGTGTCTTACTGTAAGCTGTACAGATTGTAAAGCCCCCCTGAGGCAAATTTGTGATATTGGATTAAATAAATAAAATTGACTTGGCTTGAGTAGATGTCAGTGAGTTGGATTACTGTTCTGTAACAAGCTGTCATATTTGACTTCATCAGATTTCTAATAAACTGCATTTTATAACGTTTTTTTCTAGGTGAACCTAAATTCTACATGTATATATATATATAATCCAACATAAATCTTGAATTCCACTATTCACATCAAATACATCTAATTATCTCATTCTGAGAAAGAGAACGTTAAATACATGAGAGATACAATGAGAGACTTTGAGAGGCTGATAAATGGAAGCAGTAGATCACATTCTGGATTTTGTTCCAAGATCAACATCTCCTCTATCAATTACCAAAATATGAAATGTGAATGTGATATCACATCATCATTATCTTCCTCTGTGTGCTGATCATCATCATTCTTCATCATCATTAACCAGTAAAATAATAGCTTTTTTTCCTGCCTTCATAAATAAAGTCAAACAGTCTAATCAGCACCTTCAGCTGACAGGATCAAATCAGGATCATATTCATTTGCAAACATAATCAATATTCTCAATCTGTCCATCATGACATGTATACTTTATATGAAACATAATAATAAAAGAAAGGCCTCACGATGCCTGAAACTGGGCACAAATACTGTTGCTTGTCGGATGTAAGTGCACATAAGAAACTAGATGAGCAGAGGCACAGAAAGCATCCTGTCAGGCTGCAGCACAACTTGAACAGAGAGCAGGATAAATACACTAAAGGTAGGAATATCAGTATCTGCAGGTGGAGTCAGAGTGGGATTCAATAATTATCGATCACATCGGCTTCTGTCATCCTTTTAAAAGCAGCGGGTCGGGAGGAGAGATATCTCTAAAAGAAGACTGTATCAGGAGGAAGCCTGCTGGGCTCCAAGCTTACAGTCTGGAGTGTTGAGTGTGTACAGAAATACAGAAGGTCATGTATTATGTTCCTGTTGTCCATCAAAATTAAAACGGGTCACACAGCTCTCCTCCAGTACAGCATGCTTTATTGTATTATTATTATCTTGCCTTCTCCAGGTCGCTGTCTGAGGCTGTTTCCAGGTTTCTGGTCTCGTAAGCCCATCGATGGGTAAAAACGCAAGTAAACAAATTCTGTTTCCTTCCAACCTAATTATTCAGGCTTTCAGAACACAGTGTATTCAAGTAATCTCCATCACTTACTGTACAATTACAGATAACTAATTCCAAAGTCCATCTGCATTTGAACTTAACACATCCATCCAAGAACTACATTTCCAACAGCTCTCAAAGACATCCTGTTAACGGAGAACTCGGCTCGCACCGGGAACCTAAACCATTACAACAGCTGCCGGCGCAAACACAGAGACTGGAGAGAGACACATCTGGTGGCTTTGCACCAGCGTGGAATTAGAGGCTTAAGAGCTGCATAGTACATACTGACTAACACATGAGAGAAAGACCACAGCAGAGTCATTTTACATTCCTGCAGCACAGCTTACAGTCTGGTTCACTGCTGAAGAAGCAAGAGGAGTGACAATACGTGAAACTTGATTCAAGTAATTAAGTCTGGTTACAGAAGACCAGGTGATTTCTGCTCTTATCTTTAATGAGTGTGCAAGGTTCAGCCATGATACACATCATAATTTACAAGATTATGTGCAGTTTCAACTACTTATGATGAAGATTATATGTATGATTAGCAATTACCATAAGCAGTGCCGTAGTGTCCTTTGAGTGGAGTGACTGAAATTCGATGTGTAGTAAAAGATGTATTGACAGATCTTGGGGCTGATTCAGGGGATGAATTTCTTTCTAAGTCGTCTAGAATCGATTCATTTTGTTGTCACAGTCGCTCCGTGTAGCTTATATGGAAATAATGTCGGCCTCCGCAGACAGCTGAAGCTTAGTGTTGGACTTTATTTGAGATGCAAACCACCATATTGCCTGTGAGAAGACGCCAGTTTTGTTTTCAACTACAGCACACTGTCTGCCTTCGGAGAGCTGGTTAAACACTTAGCTCTTAAGAAGTTGTAGTGACGGCTGGTATACAAGATTTCTATAACTGGTCTCAATGGACTGCAACAATCACCCAAAGGAAACTTTTTAAAACAGATGGTTGACTGGCTGGGTTTGTGCCAATCCCTCTTGCCTTTTCTCTTCCCACTGTTCGGAGCATTCGGAGTGTTAATTTGTAGCTAGAAGTGTAAGAAGTGTAAAAAATAAATCGGTGGTTTAAACTAGAACTAGAAAAGTGCACTCCAATGATCACTGCTGTAATACTTGATTGAATGAATACAAACCACACTTGTCTAACCCCCCATCTACACCACAAGCATATCAGACGGGTTTTTCACTCGCATGTCTCACGCAACGGACACGCTTTCATTTCAATCTGGCCGTTCGTAGTGAGCGCCTGATCGGAGGGGGCCGACAGCTTTGCTCCCGGTGTTGTTGCTTGCAACATTGTCGTGGGGGGGGGCGAGCCCGCTCGGAGGGCACGGCCGAAGGATCGGGCCGATTGCTCGGACCCAAGGAAGTGCTGCTTGCAGCAATGTCCAGAACCACTCGTTGCTCATTGACTCCAGGGAAGTGAAGAAGAGTTTAGCTGTAACTGCTGACTGCTGTCAATGAACCGCGGTCTGCCCGCTGCAGAAGCCTGAAGATACAAACATACAACAAACTACAGGACTAAATAGATCAGAAGTTTAACTCTGCTATAAGCAGTAGAATATCGCAAAATGGGAGAACCACAAAAACAGAAATACTTAATGAGTAGTTCTGTAGAGAAGCAACTTGGCTTGATCACACATACACAAATGTTTGCCAACAGACAGACAGTAGAAGCATATGGCAGGAAAGCTAACAAACATGAATAACAACAGGAAGAATAGAAAGGAGTTTGACTCGGGCCGGGTTTAGACAAAGCACCGGGGAATACACTTTACAAGGGCAGCAATGGCAAAGTGTTAGACAGACATAGAGGAAAGAGCTGACTGTGAGACATGGCACCGGAGTGACTCTCAGCAGGTGGGGGGGGGGGTTAGTCGGAGAGGAAAGAGCCCACAGAGAGACAGAGTGCTTCCAGGAAAGGAGGAGGGTGTTGTGGAGGCGAAGCGCCGACTGCGAGAGACATGACTGTGAAGTCGTTCTCAGCAGTGGTACGATGCTCGCGGACTGACACGACTGACAGCGGGGACAAACTCGCTGACAGCCACGCTGCTTCATGCTTCTTTTGTTTTGCAACACATTTGTGGGAACTGATTTTACTCTTTAGTTGCCTTGTGTATGGGATCTCAAAGTAGCTTATCACGGCCTATCTTTCATGCCTTTGTACCATCCACATCCTCCAATTTCATCTTGACATTATGGAGTTCATATCTTCTCCACTCTGACTTTACTGCGGTTGCTCTTTTTCACTGCCCTCGATGTACTTTACTGAAAATGAGTGACAATGGGTCAGCCGTAGCCACACATTTTAGTAAGAAAATTGCTTTTATGTGTAGGTGAGCGGTAAGTAACCAGCTAGCAGAAAGACAAATGTGAGGAGGAGACGGAGAAAGTACCAACTTAAAATCCATCTAACCTTAGAGAGACAAATAAGAAAAAGGAAAATTACCCTGACATTAAAAGAGATGACGGGAAAACGCCTGAGATGTAAATAACAGTGGGGAAATTGGTCACAAAGGACCGTATTATTAAATCTGTGCAGAAGAGCTCCATGCATCACCTGCAGATCAGCACCTCTATTTTCATTTACACTCTTTTTGAATGGGAGGACTCGGTAAATCAGTCGCTCCGCTGGAACCAGCTACACTCCTTTAATTTTACTGCATGGTAAATGTTCAGCATGCTCCTTTGCAAATATGCCCCTAAGTGAATAGCCCAATGAGTAAATTTAGTCCCTAAATGAAAAAGGATGTTGGTCCAGTAGCTTGTAGCAATGGGAGGACTTACAAAATCAGGGAATACAATGCTTGAATGCCAGAGACGCAGATACAAAGGCTGAAATTATGAAGAGAAAACTTTGCCTACTCACTCACCAACCTCACACTTTTTCTTCCTATGTCCAACTGTCCCTCTTATTTCTTAAACCTCTGTGCAGCAGCTGGAAGCCGGTGGCAGACGGACACATAGAAACCAACTGAGAACAGATAAAGTGACAAGCCGTCTCTCCTCATACCTGTGTACTCCAAGTGGAAGCCAGCGGCGGATACACTGATGTCAGACTGGAAGGTCAAGTAAAGATTGTTGGACGTGCTGTTCAGCAGTTGAGGAATCGTTGTACCTGTATAATAAAATATAAAGAAGACATATAAGACCATGTCCTGCCCGAATCCCAGATTAAAGAAAAAACATGTGGACATGTACAACACATGAGCATATATTGAACTTCAGTTATATGCAGCAAAGAATATTATTACATAATTCTCTGGATTCCACTTGTTTATTTTAAGCACTGAGTCTGGGCACTGTGGCTTTCAGCAGCAGCCAGTTCACCTCCAGAACCTTGCTAAATGAGAGTGTATCAGCAGGTATAAATTAAATGAGAAATGCTTCACATAATACAACAAATCACAGAAAGCAGAGACCATTTCTAAAAAATAAGAAAGGCAGTCAGAAAACATACGGCATTTTGGATAATCTATAATTTATGTGAAGCTTTTTAGGTCGATCAGACCGGTTCATTTACATGGATCACACGTGCGTTTTAATGGGGAAAATCCTGTTCAGCACTTCCTTTGGACCTTCAGTCAGACCCACAAAATTAAACCCCTCAACACGAGCGTGATCTATAATTCCAACTCTGAATATTCTGTACGTGTGGCAACAGCGAGGTCTGGTATCATATTATTCTCTATTCCAGGAGTATGTCTTCGGCAATTTGCATGAAGACTTTTACATATATTCATAATCACTTTCATCAGTTTAGCCCCAGATAAAATTGATTGCTGGCCATTTAAAATCCCTTAGCCTTTTCACACGGCACGCTGTCCTGCACAGTGAGAGCTGTTCGGTGGAGCTATTACAATATGTAAAGAGTTTAGCTCCAAAATGAGATATCCACCACTTGAGAAATTTGACACCTAGTCTCATAAAACTGATATAGAGGCAGAAGTCATTATGCTACACCAGTCTCTCTGATGCCAGGATCCAGCATCTCAAATGATGGGATGGCCTGTTTCTAGTAGGTTACCATGTGGCAAGAGCACCATTTTCATTAGTGTGAGCCCGAAGGCAACACTACATTTGTAAAGCTCCCGTATGAAACAGGAGCTCCATTATGAAGATCTCTAATGCAGAGACAGGGATATTGGGAGGAGGAGGAGGGACATTTTCTTTCTTCTCTGACTTCTTTAACTGGTTTTTAGACAGCACTCTCAAAGGACATGCCAAATGTCATCAGCTCCATCACCACATCTGTCTGCTGCCGGGGCCCCGTGACATCTGATTGAAATTCAAGAGGGAGCCGACAACTAAAACTCAGTTGTATCAGTTTTACCTGAGTAGCTTCCGAGCCTCGGAGCGTTGCCATCGACCCCGTCGAAAAAATCCAGCGAATCCCAGTTATGTTCTGTGGCGAAGGTCACAACTTGAATCTGAAAGACAAAGATACCTTAATACCAACGCTAAAGAAAGCATGAAAGAAAGAAAGAAACTTAGATGGCGAGCTGATGTCCGTCTAAAATGTCATCATTTTATCCTGTTAGACATTTGTGTGAAATTGTCATAATTAACATATGAATTCTTGAGTGAAGGTCACAGTGACCTTCCTCCTCTTCCTCCTCGAGTCCAAGTGGACGTTTGAGCCTCAAGGCGTTCCTGAGATATCGTGTTCCCGAGAATAGGAAGGACGGACGGACAACCCAACAACATAATGCCTCCGGCAGCGCGGAGGCATCTTTTAATCTCTTATCAAACATTATACTACTAAGATCTGCATCTGTGTCCTCTCACTTGGATGCCGGCTCCCTCAGGAACAGAGATTTTCCAGGCACAGTTCAGATAGTTGGCGTACGGATCTGGATATCCAGGAGAGAGGATGGTGCCTCTGCGGTCAGTTAACACCGCTCCGCAGGGAACTAAACGAATGATATCAGATTGTGAAAGAGAGGGAAAAAGAAACAGAGAGAGAGAGAGTCAGTCACGACAAAGTTCAGGCTGAAGACTGCACACACACACACACCTGCAGATCATAAAAGCATCATTACATAATCCATGGGTTTTAAATTAACTTCATATGATGTAACTCTATGGACTCCAATAGAAGCCATCCATGATAACGACAGGTTCTACGGGGTATAGAAGGTAAAAGAGCTTTATTTTATGAGCAGATGATATTATTATTGTCATTGAATGCCTCAGTGGAGTTTTGCATGGCAGCACATTCGCCTCTCGCTCTATGCAGACATAAACAGTTCAACCCTGATGTTATTTTATCTCTCGCAGGCCACACAAATCACATCTTTCAATTGTGAAAGCTATTCCTCTCCAAGCGCACCTTGTTTCTACCAGTGCCACAAGTAACATATTTATCGAGCCTCTCGGCTCTCAGATGAATGTTGAATTGGAGTTACTGGCCGGGTTGTGCTGACATTTTCAGGCAGTGTGATATATTTGAGCATGGGTAAAAATCAAAATGAAAAAAAGGGCCATAAGAGTTACAATTTCTTTATTGCTTTTCAGACGGTGCCAATTGGCCTTGTATCCGGCCCAGCTACCTTCTACACAGTGTTTGGCTCCACTTTTTGTCCATTAAGGATTGTGGTAAACCCAGCCTTGCAGAGCAGAATCCTTTGGATTATTACACACAACAAAACACAGAATGAAATGCGTTTCCTTCCTATTGAAATGTAGTTCTGCTGGCTGAACGTATTGGGCTGATGGGATTTCTCTTCTCTTCTCAAGAAGAGAAGTCTAATGCAAAAGTGTTCTGCTGAAACCAGCTGGAATGTGTTTGTCAGACAGCTGTTAATGTATTTCAACATTAATGACATGCTGTATACTACGAAAAGAAGCAGTATAAAAGTCTATATTTGATTCCTTTTCTCCCCACTCCTCATGCAGGTTAAAATAAACTAACTAGCATTGTTTTCCTATAGGACCATGAGCCAAGCTGTCTCTCAGGGTGGATGAAGTCCTTCAGATGATCACTGTAGTACAATGTGTTCTCACAATGAACAACCAGCTGCTATTTGTCAAGGACAAGGGTTTACCCTGTACAGGTCAATGATAATCACTGTTTTCAATATCCATCAGCATCAGGAGGGTTCCACGGCAAAGACGACGGCAGACACCAGAAAATGAGAGAAAAAGAAAATAAGCCACTTATCACCAGGACAAAAAAGTGTCTGTCAGACTGGAAAAAACACATCATCAGCTATCAGCTCGCCACAATTTACAACTCATCAATATTTCACAGGTGACATCTACCTGACAGAACCGGGCCGAAGTGACTAGTCTGTTCCTTTCACTCCAAGTGACATATTAGAGAAGATGACTTCCATACTGTAGCAATCACACTTTCATATAATCACCAGCACAGTGATGACATCCTCAGCTAACGCATGTAGAGGATTCAGTATTGATTAACTCTTGCTTCAAGAAGGAAGGAGAACAGCTTGTGTAATTGTTTTGAATTCTGCTCTGCAAATGAAACGTGAAGGTCATTTCCTGAGATCCTGAGTAGTGTAGTCAGAATGTAATATCCTGTGGACACTGGTTAAAGGCTCCTTGAAGGTGTGAGTTCCTAAACACTAAATGACACACAGCGAGTGACTGAGTGTTCAGACTATCGTCGTCAGTAACCTCGTTTTCTATTTAACCATTTCCTGCTGCACAGACAGATCTTTATTAGTTTCGACATTCAATGCTGAAACAAAAGGTCTGAAAAATAATAACAAAATATAGGCATGTTGTAGCATATAGAAGTTAAATTCTTCTAGCATGAGACCCCGCTCTTGACAACAAACAACAGACTCTTTGCAGAAAAAGACTCAGTATTTCAGTATAATTTAACAGCTCCTTTGAGTCCCCTGAGCTGTCAGTTAATGTAATTGGTCGAGCAAGATTAGAAATCATGACACTCATAAAAGCATGAATGCTCCACACACCCATCTCAATCTGTGGCAGGCTCATATGTCAGAGTTACTGCAGGTAGACAGGCGACGGGAGACTACACACATTATGAGACACCATTTAACACCATCTGATATGCAGAGAATTCACAGCAACTTTTAATTACAAGTGTTTTAATCAAGATATCAAAAACCTATCTGCACATACCACATAGGTGTTTCACATCACATGCACTACTTAGATGTAATATTTCAAGTATATATTCCTAAATGGCTTGTTATACTTGTTTGTTTTTAGGAGACATACATCTTACAAATGTTATATTCATTTTACATTAAATTCATATGGAAATTATGCAGTCAGAAACTGCCTTTTGTCAATTATCTTATAATTATTTTCATCTACCACAATCTGACAACATGTAAACTATATATTAAGGGTGCTCCGATCAATCGGCCACCGATGATTATCGGCCGATCTTCGCTCTAGATATTTTGATCGTGGTCTTTATAATGGCCGATGAGAAGAGCCGAGCAGCGTTTCTGACCAAATCTGCACCAAATCGGACACCCTTGCAAATCTTTCAAGGTTAGTTTGCGTCACGAAAGACAATGAGGACAACTATGACAAACTCAGCTCTCCAAAAACTGTGTCAGAGAGTCTACCTGGAACTGAATGTGGAGAAAACGTTGCTGCTCTCGTTCTCAAAGAAATGACCAGTTTACAAAACACATATTGCTTTTTGTAATTGTTCTCATCATTTTGGAGATGTGGGTGGTGGGATTTCTATTTTTATTATTTTATATACAATATGTTGTTCTAGAATTTGCTTACTTTCTTGATAAATATATATATAAGTGCTATAAATGCACTAATAGTCAAACTGACAGTGTTTCCCGCTGTCATTACAGAAACTTAAATAAACTCCCAAAAGTATCACGACCTCGAGACCAGCTCATCTCGCTCCGGAGAGTCACTCTGGTCTGGCCTTACCCCCCCCCCCCCCCAGACTGAGACACTTTAATTGGTCTTGGGAGGAATCCACCGTTCACTTGTTGAAACCTTCTAAAAAGGGTTGAAGCCAACAGTGAGTTCCATCATGTGGGCATACTGAGTATGAATCATGGCAATCTGTGAGCTTATGTAACGTTGGGAGTCGTGATCAGTAGTGATTTAGTTTGTGTGTGAGACTCAGCTGCTCTCTGGAACAAAATGGTGCTCATCTATCAGTATTTACCTTTACTTTACTAACCCTTGTTCATTTCCATTATCTAATGGTGACATAAGCAGCAGATGTTTAAAGAGATTCCACTTACATTTACACATGACACTGAACAAATGAGGGATCATCTGCAATCCCTTCATTTGTTAAAGCTCACTGTAAAGTACTTCAAGTCAAACTCCACCGGGACAGAAATAAAAACATCTATTCTATTGAAGTCAACAATTCTCCATAAAATTCAACAGTGTCCACCCAAACATTCTGCATCCATTCAGGCGAGGCTAATTAAATCACGATAAAACGTCGTGCTAGCACAACTCGACAGCCGAGCCTTAATTCACCAGCTTTGTGTTTGTGAAATCGAAAGCAGAACAAGTGTTTCCTGACGAGCCGGGTTAATCAGAGCTAGACACGGATCTTCTGAAACACCGCTACCTCACAGGAGAACGCTGTCGGATGCCGTCATATCCCATAAAGAGGGCTTGAGTAATTGAGCATAGTGTTTTTTGTTGAAGCTTTCATGAAACTATATCCATTATTCTGGAGGAGTTCACTGCCGCTGGGGGAGATGCTGCAGCCAGATTCAATCTCCTGATAAAAATCGCTGTGTTTAAAATGGAACTGCGCGTGCCACTGCTATTCCCTCACCACTTGGCAGTAAACTCGGATGAACCCTGACTTGAAATCTTCCGCACTCACCGGCTGGGACTATTTTCTGGCTGGCACCCGGCCTGACTTCAATAGATGTCTCCCTACTTCATCTGCACTTCTTTATCTTCCCAAGGCAGACATGTGGGTGTCTTCGTGAGACCGAGCGTCCCTCTGCATATATGTTCGGGTAACAGCGTGTGCAGACGAGGCATGTAAATCCATTCATGTGTATGAATTTGGGATGTGTGTATGTCTCTGCATATTGATGCAGGTATATTTACTGTTCTCTATGCGTGCATGGTTCCGTGTATGCTAGCCAAAGAGCCATGTAGAGAGATGCTGGTCCCTTCAGTAGATGGTACAGTACACATCTTAATTATAGAGCTGCTGGATTATGACCAGTTCCTTTTATTTTCTGTTTATGTCAAAAATAAATCAGATTTCTGGTTCGTGTCTACCTGTCGTTTTGACCTTTAAATCTTTTATGTGAAACAATGAAATCACTGATATCACATGGCAAATGATTTTTTTATGAGTTGCTGTATTCATCCACCGGAAAATCTAACAAATACATGTTGTGCTATGTGGATGTTGTGTTTGTGGCGCACTCTGCATGCTAGAAAACATAAAGGTGAGCAGCACTAAGGCAGTATTGGCAGCAGTAGCATCCATTCATTCACTTTGCTTGTTCTGTTGTCAAACCTGATCTGAACCCAGCTACGCAAATATAGAAGGAGAAAATAGAAAGAGACTTTCTATGAAGGTCTTATGTATAATATATCATTATTTATATCCATTATGGTGAAAAAAATCACTGAGATTGTTCATAACTCATTCACAGATATGACAAAATGAATAGAGTGATTTTAAGTGATTGGGATACTTAAACCTGCAATAACTACATTTTTTGGCCACTTGGGGGCAGTGGAAACAAGTTGTGAACACAACAGTGACATATCATCATCTCTTAAGTTGATATGGTGAACTTGTTAGCAATCAGCTGCTTATTTACACATCCAGCAGTTACAGAGTAACATTAGCTTTTATTTGGAGTCGTGTTTCTGGCCACCTGGTGAATGTAAGTCTAATATTCACTCTCTTTTAGCTCTGGTTTTGGTCTCTACCAACTCCTGAGGGAAATATCTATCTCTTTAGCTTCTAAACGCTCCTCTATGTTCAGCTGCTACTGTAGCTGTTAACTTTGTCTGTCCGTTTGGTGCTGAACAGGTAGTGAACAGAGGCTTTTTAGAGCTTTTTCACTGAAAACAGCATGCTGTGGTGAAAAGCAATGATCACTAAAAACTCGATATAAAAGTGAGTAAAGCCGAGTGGAGCTGCAGGTTCAGGTGATAATTCTCTGTAGGTTCATCACTACCAACGACCCCTTCTACATTTTCACATTGATATTAGAAGAATATTGATTATTATAACCTTGTAAAGTATATAGAGTAACGTATTAAGTATTATGCTTCACAAAGCTAAGCTTTATTACATGGTATTGTATTGTACACATGAATTTCAGGCTATCATTAAATTGTTCGGTGTACCTGATAAACTGGTAACTCAGTGTATAAATGTCTAATATATAGCATTACGATGCCTGCATAATGCATTATGAGAGTAAATATTATCATTTTAATGAAATCCTTTTGGTGTTTCTAATGTTTCGCCCTCCTACAATAACATAGAAACACCTTCTGTTGCAGATCTGTTGTATTGAATTGCATTAGATAATAAACTGAGTGTACGTGGTGCATTAGAGATGTGGGCTGCATAGAAAAAGTTACCCAAAGTGTGGGCCGTTGGACATATTCACTTTACGCTATTTATTTTCCCATTAGTCTGGCAAGGCGCGGGAACTGAAATCCCTCGTCTGGGAAGAAAATTTATGTGACACTTTGTTGTTCTGTTTGTCCTTGCCTCTTTCTTCCTGTCTGAACTATCAAGACCAGAGACGGGCGGCTGCTCCGCAAAGGCTGACAGACATTACGATAAGTAATGACCAGGAGAAAGAGACACCCACCATTTCCGTGCACCTGCTCCATCTTTTGGATCTGTGCGTGTGTGTGTGCGTGTGTGTGTGTGTGTGTGTGTGTGTGCATGCATGCAGGGGGTGATGCGAGGCTGGAGGATGAGGATTCTTACCAACACATGTGGGCACAGTGCCGTTCCACTGGGCCAGCGCGCCGGGCACGGCCTCACACCTGATGGCGTTGGAGCCGTGCAGCGTGTAGCCTGGACTGCATTCAAACAGTACCACCCGACCGATGCCAAAGTCGTTCCCTATCCGCTTCCCAAAGCGGGGCTCGGGGACCGAGCTGCACTGAGAGGCGCTCGTCCGGGGGACAGCTAGGGATAAGAGGGGAGGAAGCAGGCATGAGAGGAAGAAAGACGAAGAGCGCTGGGTGCGGTGTGGTAGAGACAAAGAGAGATGGCAACACAAAGGAGGCAGAGAGGAATGGTGAAGCCCTTGTGAATCTCCTTGCACGTCATTAGTCACTCTGGTCCGCTGTGCCAGGAGAGGCTGTTTGACTCCACATCGTCCTGCTCGGCTCAGCCATGCCCATCCACAGCCATCGGCACTCTGCTCAACAGCCCTTTGTGTGATGAGTGCAAGGCTAAAGGATCTTCATTTCCAAAAGCAAGCAAACACACTCAATGCACCGAATGAGTTTCCACATCAGAATTCTGGAAACGTATCAGAAAAAGCAGCCTTACCTTGGTAAACAAAGTGAAATCCTTTGGCTGTTTCTGTTCCATTTGTGGTAAACTTCAGCGTTATCTTATTTCCTGAACTCAAAGGGAGCGTCTCACCTAAGTTACACAATCAAAGGAGACATTATCAACTCATTTAGAGGATGCTGTTTACACATGTCCATGAACACAAGCTCTGCATGACCTCATTAACTGTAAATTAATAGGGGCAAAGAAGGAAAAATATTGACTCACTTCTGGGTAATGAGTCAATGTGATTTAAAGTGACAGTGTGATCTGACCTACGGTATATCTGCAGTGTTCAGATCGGATTAATCGGTATGTTTTTACATTGTGTCACAGTCTAATCAACTAGAGGATGACAACGCTTTACAACAGCTGGTTCGCTTTTGTTACTTTAATTTGGACCTCAGGAGTTTATTCAATGCAATCATAATGTAATATGTATCATCATTGTGTTGCATTAAACCATCATAACACAAATCCACAAAGGGAAAAAAAAAATCTTTATCCTTTTATATTTTAAATTTGTCGAGGACAAATAGTTATTTGATTTGAATTGAACTGAGAGATGGATGTGCTTGACTTGACAGAACTGCTAACACAGTATGAGCTAGAGGCATAAATAACATAAGACAGCATGTTTAAGGGTTCCAGTTCTCTGTTTTTACCTGAGTGTGACCCATATATGGAGGAGAGAAGAGCTGAATCTGTGGAGGATCCGTCATAGATCTCCACCACGTCGCTGGTCAAAGTCTGGAAAACCACAAACTGACCGAACAGCACTGCAAAGAAAGGAGAGAAACATGAAAACATGATTCACTGGGCTTTTATTGTCCCTGGAAGGCAATTATGAGGAAAGCTGGTGGGAATCGAAATGATTATCTTTTGAATCTTTCAAGAGTCTGGCTGCTGCTGACACCTTGAACCAGGAACACAGAGGTTAATGTTGTTTTCACTGGATTACTCCCAAGCGGGTCATGGATCCAATCTAATTTGCATGTATCTCTCCCCAGATGGGCACCATGGACAAATTTCTACCCAACCAATTAGTCATAACACTTAAATTTTAAATAAAATATGATTGGCAGAATTTATGGACTATCTAATGAAATCTAATGGAGATCATTTTGTTACAAATGCAAAATTCAACACCCTTCACACCATCGCACTGCAGTAGTTTTAAAGTTCTTAAGGCACATTTACCAGAAGCATCATACATTAAAACTTTATGTTTATTGTCACATACATGAAATTCAAACTCTACATTTAACCCATCCTAAGCATTAAGAGCCACAGACGGCCAAATGTTTGGTTCATTTCATTTAGACAAAATATAAATTTCAGACGGCAAAATGATGACAGATAAATCCTAAAATCAGCCATGTAATATGACTTTAATGTGCTGCTGTGACTCACTCTGTTGTTAGGCTGTGTCAGGCAGAGAATCTGAGATACAGAAATAGGGAGCTTCATTTATCTTTCCATCTTTGTCAGTAATGGTAATTAATCTCAATGTGTTTTGGGAATAAAGAAATATGAGAACAATTCAACAAATGTTTGAGAAGAAGCAGGAAAACGTTCATCAAATTAAAAAAACTGTTCTTACCTGAAATAGTGACAATTATAAACTGTACGGTAGCAGAGTCACAGCACAGACTAGCGGGAGTTAGATTTGACTTATCACGTGACAGGAGAAAGGAAGACAAGACGAAGCAGATTTGGTGTCAAAGCGAAAAGCAAAAGTGCTTATTTGCCAATATTTGGGATTTAAACAAAGTCCCTGTCATGGTCTGGCTGTGCCAGAGCATGACAGGGACTTTTTCCTTTTTGTTGTGATCTTGTGTTTGTCCTTGTTGTGGTTTGTTGGTTCTGCTTTTTGTGGTTTTGTTTCTTGGATTTGGGTTTTCATTTATATTCATTCATTCTGGTGTTTCCTGTTTTATTTTGAAGTTCGGTCCTCCTGTGTCGTGTCTAGTTTTGCTTCCTGCCTTTGTTTGTTTTCCTGCCTTTTTGTGATTGTTTGCCCCGCCCAGATTAGTTCCACCTGTGTTCAGTCTCCTGGTGTATTTAAGCCTGTGTGTTCCCCTCTGTCTTTGTCGGTTCGTTCTGTCAGGGTCCGAGGTTTTCAGGTGTGGACGCAAATGCAGAGAGAGGAGGAGGAGATGGCAGCAGGCAGAGTTAAATGATTTTTAATTACTCACTGGGAAAACAAAAAAGCAGCTAGTCCGGCATGCCGGTTCCAAAACTCTCCAAACAGAAATAAACTTGAAAAATGCAAAAATTAACATGAGATGAACTCCTATGAAGACACGCAACACATGGGAAGTAACGACGACGACAAAGACAGAGGGGAACACACAGGTTTAAATACACCAGGAGATTACACACAGGTGGAACGAATCGGGGCGGGGCAAACAATCACAAAAAGGCGGGAAAACAAACAAAGGCAGGAAGCAAAACTAGACACGACACAGGAGGACCGAACTTCAAAATAAAACAGGAAACACCAGAATGAATGAATATAAATGAAAACCCAAATCCAAGAAACCAAAACCACAAAAAGCAGAACCAACAAACCACAACAAGGACAAACACAAGATCACAACAAAAAGGAAAAAGTCACAAGTGCTAATAGGGAACCTGATAACCTTAATGAGTCAATCTGTAAACTTTGTCTGATGAAGGTGGTAGCATCTGGAGGTAACACCCCCCCCCCCCGGATCCCCCCCCTCCGGAGCTGAAAAATACAAGCCTGCAGCGAAAGCTGGACTGGAGAGGCCAGGCACGCAGCCATCTAACGTTCAAGGTCAAGCATCTAACGTTCAAGGTCAAAGTAAACGCTCTACAGATATTGAGCGTCATCGACACCGGCGTTGTCACAAGTTTATCAACTGGTTATAACTGTGACATCACTAATGCACGTGCACATGCACGTACATTTCACTCCAATGTTGAAACAATAGAAATGTTCAGTAAAGCATCAACAGATATAATGTTGGTGCAATATGCTTCCTGAACAGGAGCTTGTTATAGGTCACCATCTCCTCATTTCCTCAAACAAAGTAGTATCTCCTCACCTACTGTAAACCTTTATGTGACATTAACAAGCAATAATGAGGTATTCCTTTAAATGTTGTATGTCTCTTTGGTGTTTCATGGCATTTAACATGTGGAGGTAATAACCTTCACACCATTCAGAGCGAGAGACTTAAAGTCAAACTAACATCACATTTCATCATCCCTTTTGCAGTCAAAAATAATGTTATTTTACGTTTATTGTTATAGTTTTTTATTATCAAAAGGGGAAATATAAGGAATGTTCCTTTAACTCTCAGCCGACGGAGGGGCGTGTCCGTGTCTGAGTTTGATTGACAGCAGCTGGCAGGCTGAGCTCCAGCAGGAGAATGAGAGGAAACGTACAAACAAACTTGCGCTGTAGCTTGCGTGTCATTGGCCGACAGTGTGTTGTTAGTGTTACTGAAGAGGAAGGACAACACCTGCATCTGAAATAACATCTGCAGGATGTTGTTTAATGTGCTGCAGCTAATTAGCTATGTAGCCTACAAACTACCGTTAGCAGTGCATGTTTCCTCTGTGAATGTGTGTTTGGTGGCTCGTCCAACAAGCTAAGGTACAAGACAAAGTCATCAACCTAATCTCAGTCAGAGTGACCGTCTGCCTATGACACAACTGCTTTATGCAAATATGGTCTAAAATGAAGCACTGTGATTGTCTGTTTTGATTGTATGTATGGAAACAAGTTCTCCATCTACCAAGACGGAGCAATGAAAAAGTAGGAGGCAGCATCTTTTGGTTCCTGATTTGTTCTCAGAGGAGAACACAGGATCAGTGATTTACAGAGCAGATATGTCTGGTTACCAGAAAAGCCTCCCAGCTAATGTCACTAGTGTCCCGCTGTGTGAACTGCATCTGGACAATGTCTTTGTAAAGTCTGACCTTTAATTTAATTAAACTCCTTTACTTCATGACATGTCACATGAGAACAGTATTGTTTATCACAAAAGCAATAATTAAATCTTATCCTCAGTAAAAAGCAGTGCAGGAAACTACTGAGAACTTCTGATAATGAACAGGGAATTGTCTAAATAATGTCCTGCATGAATATTTCCAATTAGGCACTCCTGATTATATCAATGTGTACACGCCCTTGAAAATAATCTGATCTTTCTCCAACCTAATGAATAGACGATGGTCGACTGGATCACTACTTCTGTGATACCACGTGTGTTTGTGTCTGTGCGGTTGTGCATAAAAGTACTGTATGTGTGTGCTTTACCAATGGAAAAACTACAGCCTCAATCTCGCCCTCTGGTGCACATATTATTTACGCACTTGTCTTTTATCCCGCTTTCTCTCTACTCCTCAACCTGATGGAAGATGGCCGATTACCATACCACGGGGCTTAGTTCATTAGTGTGCTCACTGTGGTGCCGCAGTGTTGGTGGTTAATTGAGGCGATGCACCCGACAGGCTCTTACTACGGTTTAGGCAAACCTCCATCACGTCAACGAGGTGAGCAGCACCTTACGTATGGAAAAGCACTCGCACCGTGCTGACATCACTGAGTTCAGCTCCGAGCCGGGTATCACAACCAGAAGGAAATTTGATTTATAAGCAGGAGCAGGTTATGAAAATAAATTAAAAACTACTGATATTTAACATTTCCAAGAAAATGATTTCCCAACTGTCTCACTCAGTTTCAGTAATCCAGTGTGTGGGATGGTTTGAAAAGAGTTCATTTAAAAAGAATAATAGATAGCAATTAACACCATCACAGCTCCGGCACAGAGAGAATATTAGTTATGAAATACCATCCTGTTTTTGACAAGTGGGTTTAATCTGTGAGAAACACTTTTACCAAATAGCAAGATCTCATCTTAAATGATAAAGTATGTGTGAAGTGTGTTGAAGGATAATTGAGTTATCAGTTTGTAAATAGACAGAACAAATACAAAGTCTGTGTTGATGTTAAAAATAATAGATAAACCTGTTTAAACCAGCAGATTTTCCACATTTTGTGAATAAAAATTCTAAATTCTATCCAATTAGCTAACATTGCAGTTAAATGTGCCATGAAAATAAAGTAACAAGTTTTAAACTAGTGAAAGTATCTGTTCTAGCTGCTACACAGACATGCATGTTAACTATAATTGGGTCACATTGAGAGGAACAGACTTTAAATGGCCGTAACTGCTAAATGAAAAGCAAGGCTGCTTTCGGCCAGTAATAGCTGTCGCCAAAGTGTTAGCTGCATCCACATGCCTCAAGGCAAAATACACATGATGCAAGACCCGTCCCAAAAGGTGTAAAAAAAACTAAAAAAGACACTGGTAACAGAGGCAATTGGTAAAGGTAAAAAATGGCAGCATATGTTTGTGCTTCTGGCTATGAATTATGGAGCAGCTTCCTGTCTTCTTCACTTTGTAGTGTTTGGTGCTCTCCTCTGGCATGTAGCAGCACTGTAGAAGCGTTACACCTGCCACATAACCAAGACAGACAAGGCAAGAGAGAGAGAACGAGAACACTGAGAGAGAGACTTAAACGCTCCCTAACAGCCACTGGAGGCGATGCTGCAATGATGGTTTGGAGTGACCACAAAGCGACCGACCAAATGACAGTGCTGAAATACACGGAGCGAGGAGACGTGGGTGTATGTGTGACAGTTTCTATGTTTTTATAATAAGGGCGTCTTACTTCTTACTCTGTGACATGAAACGGATCGAACACACACAACAGCCAAAGACAAATGACAGTCCAAAAACTCTGACAAAGCAGAAAAACTAAAATGTAAATGCACACCTGTATACGGTGCAGTCCCACAGAGCAGCACAGGCAGATGCACACCTGTAAAGGCTACACAGAGAGTGGTGTAGTCCCACAGAGCAGCACAGGTAGATGCACACCTGTAAAGACTATACAAAGAGTGGTGTAGTCCCACAGAGCAGCACAGGTAGAGCTGTTTCTTTATCTGTTGAGTAGTGAGAATGCCTCTGGCTGAACCCGGGTCTGAATAAGAGATGATTCTCCCCGTAGGGACAGCTCACTGCTGTGCTATTAGCATACCAAAACTGTGCTATGTTGAATAGGCTGCTCTCCCCTGTTTTGTGAACACACACAAACACGTATACACACTCTCACAGTACAGTGTCGCTCATTTCTGCCTCTAATCCAAAACCAGCCGTGCGTGACTCCAATCTGCTGCTTTGCTGTAATCACGAGCAGATATTAAGTCAATAAATCATTGTAAACTTGTTACCTAATTTATGCAGGACTATGATGAATCTCTTTGTCCTCTGGGCGTAGTCATGGTAGTGTAACTTAATGCACTCGAACAATGGACGACATTTTCACGCCTGCATCTTCACCTTGCATTATCCCAAAGCAGTTAAGTCGCTTTAATCAGATACCTCTTTGGGTATTAGATCAGGAGTTTAGTGCATTCCTATATCTAATACCGCTATGCCTGCTGAGCTTAAATAATGAAAAAATATGTACAATTACAGGTTGATCCTCCTCTCATGTGATGGTAATCTAATTCTCCTTCCGCTTGAAAGCAGTCATTTTGAAAAATGTGACAAGAGGCTGTGATGGTTTCTGCTACCCTCGGTGGTTCCTGACAGATATTAATGGATTTAGGGGACCGTTTAAATTAATCATATGATTAAAGCAATCAAGTCTGGGGGATCATACATTAGAGTAATTTACAGAAAATAAAGCGGTTTGTAAGGAGAGCACAGCCACCTACAGTTCACACTTTAAAACTCACTTTATAAGATGCACCTAGCTGGAGTTGCATAAGAGATTTCTGCTTCAAAACAGTCTAAATTCTTTGAGGCATGGATTCAGCAAAGTGATGTCTCCCACTGCTTGGTTCATTCTGACCCAATACACACAGTTCCTGCAGATATCTGCCAGTTCATTCACACTGTGAAACCCCCCTTTTGCCACCACATCTCAAAGGTGCTCTAGTAGTCTGGGATCTAGAGAAAGTGCAGGGAAGTGAAGTAAATTAAGATCACTGTCATGTTCCTGGAACTATGAGTGCTTTGTGACAAGGCTGGATTCAAGGAACCGTTTGGAGACAGTGAATGGATGCACCTGGTCGGTAACAATGTCCAAGTATGTTGTGCTGTCTGAATGCTGCTCAGATGGTATTAAAGGGGAACTTTGGGATTTTTCAACCTGGACCCTACTTCCCATGTTTTTGTGTCTAAGTGACTAATGAAACTGGTAGTAGTACTGGTTGTAGTACTGGTTGTAGTACTGGTTGTAGTACTGGTAGTATTGAGGTAAAACGCTGCAGACGGGCTGTAATGGAATCGCTCTGTGCAACTCCTCGCCGTTAATTTACATCCACTAAAAGTTCTTGTTTTTCTCACCGACAGGCTCAGATTGTTATTAAAAGTGTCTGACAACATTATGGAAAGGACCCTACAGAGAAATAAATGTTTTACCATGGCGGGTATATACTAACAGATTACATACGACATGTTAATTCATGCTAAACGTTCAACATACGTACCAATTAGACAAGGCTAACAGTTCTCCGTGCATCAATAGTTTTGTGATCTTATTCGCCAAACACGTCTGACACACTGCTTAGTTTCACAGCAAAGCAAAATTACTGGAAATTATGTATGCAAACATGTGATTAGATAAATAATCATTGGATTGTAATTATTGTTAACTGCACAACACAGGGTAATTGTTGGTTTGCTTGTTGATAGTCATGTGTTAAAGGTTGGGGCGATCAAAGAGAAACTAAAATGTAAGGGCTCGCCTATAAAGAGAAAACAAGAGCAGAGGAGGCTGGTTATATATATATATATATATATATATATATATATACAGTATATCTGATTGGCTTAATGCTGCCGGCCCTCCACTATAAACTTTGGCTGCACTTATCAGTTTCCATCTGGCTTCTTTATCATCTGGGCTTCTGGCATGGAGTCCTTTCCCCGTCAGAAACAAGGGCATGTGCTGCAGATATAGAATCATTACAATACAGCAGGGAAGAGAAATGTCATAATCCCAGAAAGGCTCTTTCTGTCTCCGTCCCCCCCCCCCCTCTACAATATGAATGAGTATGGCCCACTGGATCACTTGTGTGTTGTGTGTAGTTGATGGATTATCAGAAAACTCACAAGGTTGTGTGTATTATCTTGTTTAGACGTAGAGAGAAATACAGTAGGTCTTTTTCACAGCAGCCAGTTGGACGTGTCAGAGCAGGTAAACACATGGAACTGATCAAATCAATATGGTCCACTTCTATTTAGTGTGTCACAGCCATTCCAGTGAGACGGCATGCAAAACACCAGAGAGGAAACGTACACTGAGAGCACGCGTACACCGAGAGGACACCTACACCGAGAGGACACCTACACCGAGAGGACACCTACACCGAGAGGACACCTACACCGAGAGGACACCTACACCGAGAGGACACGTACACCGAGAGGACGCGTACACCGAGAGGACATCTACACCGAGAGGACACCTACACCGAGAGGACACCTACACCGAGAGGACACCTACACCGAGAGGACACCTACACCGAGAGGACACCTACACCGAGAGGACACCTACACCGAGAGGACACGTACACCGAGAGGACACACATCTTTAAATCAATAAAATAAAGTATTGACTGAGTTAATCTGTGTAAACTATAAATTATAAATTGAGTGTTTTTTAGAATGGATACAGTAATATAATATCTTGATATTGTATTTCCTGCTGTGAGAAGGGCCTCCACTGTTTATCTCTTTAAAGAGGAGTTATTGAACACAAAGGTTTCCTTACTAAAGAACATTGACGTTCATTACATTGACCTGAGGCCTGTACTACGAAGCAGGATTTGGCGTTATCGGGGTAACTTCAGGGTTAACCCTGTGTTTTCCGTCCTACGAAGGTGGATCACTTCTTACCGGGGTAGATCACCATGGTAACTTACGCTGAACGGCTAACCTGCTCCGGAGCAGGTTATGTTCCAGATAAGAGATCAACTCGAAGAAAAACACCGTCTGCTGACCAATCAGAGCTCAGTGCGCTGATCGTATGGTAATATTACACAAATAAGAAGAAGTTTAAGTCATAATCCAGGCTAAAAACAACACAGTGTAAACTGACAAATGCAGGAAGGACAGATTGATTTATGCTGCGGGTGTTTACTGCTTTGAATTATATTTTTATATTTATTTTTTTACTTGCTCTTGAGTCCGTTTCACACCGCAGGAAACGGAGACGCACCTGAGAGAAGGTTTAAATAGTTATACACACCGTTTATTTAATAATGGGTATAATAACGTGTAACCGTCCATCCAGCCATCAATATAATTTCTTATTGCTATTTATAACCCGACGACTTTATCCGACTTTTGAGTGTTCCGTTAAATTAATAAGTCTGTTAATTTACGCATTCACACATCGGGAGTTTTTTCTTCTGCCAGCTGTCCTTCCTGCATTTGGCAGCTTCAACTGTGTTACTTTTAGTCTGGATTAAGTGTTTAACTTCTTCGTATTTGTCTAATATAGTTTACTCTTCCTTTGTAATATGTGCTGCTCTGTCTGTCTGTCTGCTGACAGTAGACTTGTCCATGTCTGTGATTGGTCAGATGCTGCAAACACCGCCCCGTTCACGTGAACGCGCTCATAACCAGATAGAGAAACCCTGGGTTGATTTACCGAGTTGATAACCACCTTCGTAGGACAGTTTAGCTGGAACTCGTTTGTTAGGGTTGGTTAAGCCAGATAACGAGAAGATACCCTGGGTATGTTGAACTCGCTTCGTAGTACGGGCCTCTGCTGTCCTTCCATCTATGACTTGATGTTGATCTAAGCTGCAGCATACAGCAGATGCTTTGAGAGACATGTATGATTGTTAAGGGTCCTTCTTGAAATGCACAATTCTATAATGCCTGTGATATCTAATCTTTCTCTGTCGCTATTGAACCTGAACAAACCAATCTGCCTTTGGGTTCCATTTATCAGTAGCATTATAGTCCCAGGTACGGGAGCTCAGAGATTATCACTGTCGCCTCACAACAAGACACATTCATATGGCTTTTTATGCCGTGAACCGACAAATAACTCAGAATGACTTTAAACTATTTGGTGAAATTAGTTTATGTAGCACACAGTACTAAAACAAGTGGATGACCAAAGATATAAAAGATCTCACAACTATAAATCACTATTACAATGTTACTGAGTCTGCATCACTAGAGAGGAACTGTATTCCACAGTCTACGGCTTTAAAAACAAATCAGTAAAACATACAGTATATGTGCCTCAGATGTAAATATTAATAATTAACTACCTGCTGGCTAACCACTCACCCATGCTAGATGACTGCCAGCTTGTTATGTATGACTCATTAGCAGATACTGCTATTAAATAACCACTTTTCTCCACATTCACACATGAAATTAGACTTCAATATTTGAGTTTAATCCCACTAACACATTAAGCAAAAATAGAAAAAGAGTATATTCCATGTACATGACTGTAATCCATCTGAAACTACAGACTCATGTTGCTGACCATCTGGTTGGTCAGTACAGTACAGTACAGTATAACACTATAATAATATATAGTATAATACTGTATATGATTCACGATGGCTCAAACTCAACACAACCTTTCTCTGTGGTGAGCAGTTTTACAGTATTTATCTAAAATGGATAATAAATGTGTGATTCGTCAGTCTGGTAGAAATAAGCCCTCCAACCTCAATTATCACAAAAATAAAACCTGCTTCCATCTCACTTTTGTGCATCTTTATCAATTTGTCAACTTGTCCAATATGTGAAGGCGATGCCTGCAGTCTGCACATCCATCATCCTCTTATCCTCTCCCTAACTTCTGTGTCATGTTGATTCCACATCCAGCGACACCTCACCTGCCCACTAGGCGACCTCGGTGAGCATTAGAGGAAATGTTCTCGGTTCTAAGCATCGCGATGAGGACTTGGACGATTCTGCATCAATGCAGTGAGAGAACATGATTATGAGTTTTGGTTTCTTTACAGCTCAGGGTGAGTCTTTACTGCGTTTTGCTGTCGCGCTTGTTTCCCTCCTCTCCTTTGATCTGTGTTTCACCGAGGGCGGAGCGCTGCACGCACACACGCACACGCACACACACACACACACACACACACACACACACACACACACACACACACACACACACACACACACACACACACACACACAACACACACACACACACACACACACACACACACACACACACACACACACTCGGCAGGCCGCTAACTTGTTGATCTCGCTGCTAATATTAGCTTCACTGTTTCAACAATAATGGGCCGAGAGCTGAGTAAGGAAATGTCTGCTTGCCGCTAGGCTAATTCGTGCACTGTAAAAATGCCAAAGGCATTCAGGAAGTGTCCTGTCTTAGAGCTGCTATGTTGAAAACCTTATTTTTGTAGATTACAGCACACTTGTAATGCAGTGCAGAGGGATTTATGTTTTGTTTTGAATGATTATGTACTGAGGTGGCTCACACAGATACTGGGATTGTAAAGATGCAGCTTTTTATATTATAAACTTTTGGAGTCTGATTTATGAAATCACTTTCTAAATAAAAAGGGAGTTAAGATTTATCTGACTGCTTGTATCTACTGATAAGTAAAAGTAGACACGTGCAGTAACATAGAAAACTGATGCGATACATTGAGATGCATCGAGAATCGTTCATTCGAATCATTGTCAGTGAATCGTAATCAAATCGTGAGGCCAGTGAAGATTCACACCTGTAGTTATTATCCAGCTGATTACTGTTCTGATCAGCTACCTGACTGCACATCAGCTACTCATTGACTCATCAAAGTCCCTGTCTACCTTGATGAGTTACTTCTCTTGTTATCATCTTATGTTGATAACGCATCCTGGGACACTTAATGGAACAGAGCCATCGTTAATGTTAATAGTTCCACCTGTGTTTTTTACTGCTGTGATAAGGCAAAATGTCTGATGTAAAAAAGGGTCTATGGGGTTTGATTTGTGCCCGTCACATAAAAACAAAAGCATCTTTTAAAAACTTCCCATTCAGATTTTTTAACTGCAAATTAAAAATTCACTGAGAACAGATAGATTCAAACTTCGTCTCTGTGATTAATGACCACTGATGATCTGTTACAGCTGACATTTTTACACTGATGTCCTGGTTTTTCCATTTGCTTACTTTTTCTGTAAACTGCTTATGTGTTAATAACCATTATTACACGGCTGTGTTGAATACTCGATTCTGATTGGTCAATCGCGGCGTTCTGCGGTCTGTAATTTCTGTATTTCAGACCGTTGCTATGTATAACAGACCGTTGCTATGTAGAACAGACCGTTGCTATGTATAACAGACCGTTGCTATGTAGAACAGACCGTTGCTATGTATAACAGACCGTTGCTATGTATAACAGACCGTTGCTATGTATAACAGACCGTTGCTATGTAGAACAGACCGTTGCTATGTATAACAGACCGTTGCTATGTATAGCAGACCGTTGCTATGTATAACAGACCGTTGCTATGTATAACAGACCGTTGCTATGTATAACAGACCGTTGCTATGTATAACAGACCGTTGCTATGTATAACAGACCGTTGCTATGTAGAACAGACCGTTGCTATGTATAACAGACCGTTGCTATGTATAGCAGACCGTTGCTATGTATAACAGACCGTTGCTATGTATAACAGACCGTTGCTATGTATAACAGACCGTTGCTATGGGCGCAGCTCTGATGTCGGACTCTGGAGGACCGTCTTTGTGTCAAAATATTGATTTCTTCAATAAGTAGCCGTGTAATAATTAGGATAATGTACAGCAAGCCGGTCATTGTTGTGAAAGAATCCCCTTCAGGGCGATGAGAAACCGCTCCGCGAAGACCGGCTCGCTGTACATTATCCCTTACTTATCTCTGCTACCAATCGGTTTGCAATTGGTGAGATATATTTAATAAAAACATTGTTGGTCAGTCAAGCTACATGGCAACGATGGCAGCAAATGAAGTGGATGGGAAACAGAAGTTCCTACTTGTACAGAGCCACTCAGGTAAACTACCGTTGGAAAAGGAGTTGCTCAGGATACGCCACTAACGTAACTGGAATGTAATGCCGGCCAATTTCTGCCCACAGCCGTTGCATTAGCTACACGAGCCTTAAGGCAAAATATGCACAAAGCCCAAAAAGGTGTTAAAGACACTCACAGCACAGGCAGCTGCAAAAGGTAAGGAAAATGGCAGCATATGTTTGTCCTTCTGGCTATGAATTATGGAAGAGCTACCTGTCGTATTTGCTTTGCGGCAGCACGGGCCTTCTGAGATTCTGAGCTGTGACAGCATACACAAGCCTCATTTACAGAAACCAGAGGGATTGTATGACAGCACAGGCACATATATTTTTAATGACCCATTATCACAGTGAAATTGCATCAGCCGTCTTGGCAGGGAGTCTGTGGCTGCACCTTGGCACAAGCTGCATCCAGTCCATTAGGCTCCTGTCTTGGGTAAAACCTCCTCTGTGGAGTGAAAGCTGGAAGTATTCGTCACCTCAAGAGAGAGGAGGAAGAGGACGAGGATATGTAACCGGCTACTTTTACCTCCCGTTTAAGCTGCACTCTTTTTGCTGTTTTTATTTGCTTCGCTCTTTTACTTGTTGACTTTTGAAACAGCGTACAGTACTCTTCAGGGGCGAATCTGACAACTAGCACAAGCCATTGCACTCTCACAATGGGAACACAGAATCTCATCAAGTTGAAAACCACAGGTTGTCAAATCCAGTCAATGCAGTCGTTCAAGTTAAGTGCTCGACTGTAGTGTATCTATGTTCCCTCGCTTAATATCCTCTAAATATGACGCATTAACAAGACCTTTGGAAGAATTTTATGTTCTCAGCAATGTATCTTCTTCTTCTTTCTTTAGGTTAAATGTTGAAATCACCCACCTCCCACATCCTCAAATCTGCTGGCAAGATGGTTCTTTTTCTTTGCCTTTAGACATTGATTTATCCACAGTGGCTGAACTGATTTTTACCATTCAAAATGCATTTAAACTGTGAAGATGGCCCTTAACAATCTATTCTTATGTTAGTTTACATCACGAACATAGGGAGGCACACTCTTAATTACACATCCACAGACAGATGAACCTGTGAATCTCCTTCGCAGAAACACATTCTACATCAAGGTGGAGCAGAGTTCACGGTTCACATTAGGTTAATCACACTGAGGGTCGTGTGTATACTGTAAGCTGACGCAGATAGACAAGGTAATGGTTTTTGTGTGGGATGTAGCCAGTCATGTACCGCGGTGGCTCCCGGCATAATCTTACTCTCCAGCGAACATCAGTGATGAGTCAACAATCAGCCCCGAGGGTCAACGTTTTTATGATCGCTCTCAGCAGCACACCGCTTCTCTCTCCTCATTATAACTCTCTCACTCATTATCACTCTCCATCTAACTTGTTCTCTCTGAGCCTTTCACATTCAACCAAGATCTATGTGCCTGTTTCTCCTAGTTACTCTCTTTACCTCTCGCGGTCTCTCTCTCACTCATTCTCTGTCCATCTTGTTACAGCCCAGATTTATTACTGCAATCTGTCAGTGCTCCTGTCTCGCCTCCTGACACATTCTGTGGCAACCGATATGCATATGTTGTTGTTAGTATTATATAGACACATACACTGGAGCTATAAAAAGCCTCGGGCACATAAACAGAGGTGACTGAATGTTGTGTCTATGAAATCAAATTCACCAATGACTCATTATGAGCATCCTTCCAGTGAGAAACTACCGTAGGATGAAATTAGAGCTGTCAAAGTTAACGCCATAATTAATTAAATTAAATAAATTAGTTTTAACGCCACTAATTTCTTTAACGCAATAACACAACTTGTGATTTTTAGGTTGTAGTGGCTCAGTTGTAAAGCTAGAGTGAAGATACTGGAAACTAGAAAACCTGATGAATCTATCGGTACCAACCAGGTCAGACTAGCTGGTCATGAAGGAGGTTAAATAACGCTTCAAACTTACATTTTTGGCAAAATTTTTGCGAGAAAAAACTGGCATGACCATTTTCAAAGGGGTCCCTTGACCTCTGACCTCCAGATCAGTGAATGTAAATGGGTTCTATGGGTACCCACGAGTCTCCCATTTACAGACATGCCCACTTTATGATAATCACATGCAGTTTGGGGCAAGTCATAGTGAAGTCAGCACACTGACACACTGACAGCTGTTGTTGCCTGTTGGGCTGCAGTTTGCCATGTTATGATCTGAGCATATTGTTTTATGCTAAATGCAGAACCTGAGAGGGTTTCTGGATGATATCTGTCATTGTTTTGTGTTGGTAATTGATTTACAATAATAAATATATACATACATTTACATAAAGCAGCATATTTGTCCACTCCCATGTTGATAAGAGGATTAAATAATGACAAATCTCACTTTAAGGTACATTTTGAACAGATAAAAAATGTGCGATTAATCATAATTAATTATGAACAATCATGCAATTAAATATTTTAATCGATTGACCCTAGATGAAATGCAACTTTTGCAAAGTTAACCGCAATTAAAATTATGTTGTTATAATAGATATTTGATTTGCTACATAACCTTGTTAAAATTAGGTCCAGACTTGAAATTATATATTATGATATTATTGCAGAGTGTTGTAAGGAGAACATTAGATATTAGCCTCAATTTTCAACTTCAGTCCTGTAAATGGCTTCTGACAATCAACTCAAGTTTAATGAGATTTTTAGATCCACAGTTGATTTTCAAAGGTTATCTACAAAGTTAATTATATTTGGAGTGAATGTAGCTGCATCTCATTCATGCACGATCCAATTCAAGACAAAAAAAGATCATATTGCCTTGCAAAAGGAAAAATATACATCTACAAAAAATACCATGGCGGCTCCTGCTAATTGGAAGAAAATGTCTCACCTCTGAAGCCTTCAAACATTCATGAAGGAGGCTACAGCGAACAAACAAATCCTCTAGGCAAAATAGAAATTATATAAACTTAGACTGGGGGAAAAAAAATCCATTTACCAATTTAGCTTTAGATAAATGAGTAGCCCTGTGAACTGTCAGTCTCCCTGTTTTTGTGTAAATGCAATGCACTGGTGCAAGTATAGGACAAAATAAGTTCCATACTAACCACCGAACTTGTAACGTGTAAACAAGAGTGAATTGTTGTGGGACAGTGTAAGTCTGTATGTTTACAAGCAGTGCCCAAGGCAAAGGTTGAGTGCCATGAATAATTCATCTCTTTAAAAAAGAAGCAGAGTTATTGTTTGAAATATGACTGCAACCATTATTTCTGACAGAATAATTAAACATTAAAGGGCAAGACAGATGCACATTGTACCTTAATGACATCTGAATGGTGCAAAGTAAAATAAGATATGCACAGCGCGTAAGCATGAGTGTTAAGCTACCAAGAAGTGATGGCTGACAAATGAATGTAGAGCCTTTTTACTGACTACACTCAGTGTCTACTGCCAGCTCTTTTTTTATTATCATTTTTATGATCATCAACTGGAATACAGTGCATAAATGCCTACATGAACATGTATGGCATTTACAGGATAAGAGTAGAAACCAGGTATCCAGATTGTAAATATACGGTATGTCATGCAGGGCCAACAAGTCCTCTGCAAAAACAGAAATTTATTTGTATGATTGAGTTGATGCTTCAGGCAGAATTGAACTAGATTACACTGTGGCGCATTATGATGTAGTGGATGGGTGTTTATTATGTGCATACATTATGTCAGTATATCAGGTGCAAAATGGGGTCCAAAGGAAAACACAGATACATACAGGGAGGTATGCACCCTCTGTTCAATCAGTCAGACAGAAACTATGACAGCCTGGGCAGAACACAGTAAATCTATACAAACTGTACTATCATACCACTGAACAAAATACCTGCCAACATCCAACACATGTAGAAACATACAAAACGTGCTCAGTTGTCATTCCTTTGCACTGACAATCTCTAAACACACAGTGTAAACCTGAGCTTTTAGGAAAAAGAAGGAATGTAGCTGATTATATCATCAGTATTAGTCATATACACACAAAAATATTGTAGTTAGAAAAGAACCAAAGTCGGAGGTAATGCAGGACTTGCGGGGCTCGAAAGCTGCCGAGTTGCCCCGGGCAACAAGATCTGAACCGTTATCAACCGTTGGATTTGATCTGGTTGCCCATGTTGGCAATCAGTTTTTACAATTATACAAAAACAAACAACAACTGCAACAAATAAAGAAAGCTGAATTCCTCACTTTGGCATAGAAAAAGAAAATGAGAGTGCTGCTGTCGCATTTATTTACTCTTGTAGACGGTGTACTGTCACTACTTCAGCAGTCAGCCAGCTGCTCAACCAACAACACAACATTACTAACTGACTTACTCTCACACAAATGGCAAAAAAAGCTGAAATTCACAGACAATTTTTTTCTTTTTCGCAACGTGTGATACAGTTATATTGTCATCTGTGAAATAACTGCCAAGATCTTGGAACATGGCAACATTGCACAGTGTAATATGTGGGACTAATAAAGGAATATCTTATCTTATCTTATCTTATGAAATCAAGTTATCCTTGAAAAACAGTGTTTATTATCTACTCAGATACTAAGAACTCTTTCCAGCCTTGTTTGCTGCATATCCACATAAAATATACACTGATCAGCCATAACATTAAGACCACTGACAGGTGAAGTGAATAACATGGATTATCTGGTTACCATGGCAACTGGCAGTGGGAGGGGGGGGATATATTAGACAGCAAGTGGACATTTTGAACTTTGAACTTTGTGTTGGAAGCAGAAAAAATGGGCCAGCGTAAGAATGTGAGCGACTTTGACAAGGGCCAAATAGTGCTGGCTAGACGACTGGGTCAGAACATCTCCAGAACTGCAGCTCTTGTGGGATGTTCCCGGTCTGCAGTGGTCAGGACCGACCAAAAGTGGTCCAAGGAAGGAGAACCGGGTCAGACCCGAGGCTCATTGATGCACGTGGGGAGCGAAGGCTGGCCTGTGTTGTCCGATCCAATAGAAGAGCTACTGGAGCTCAAACTGATGAAGAAGTTAATGCTGGTTCTGATAGAAAGGTGTCAGAACACACAGTGCATCTCAGTTTGTTGCGTATGGGGACCGGTCAGGGTGCCCGTGCTGACCCGTGTCCACCGCCAAAAGCGCCTCCAATGGGCACGTGA
This sequence comes from Sebastolobus alascanus, assembly GCA_916701645.2. Taxonomy (NCBI): domain Eukaryota; kingdom Metazoa; phylum Chordata; class Actinopteri; order Perciformes; family Sebastidae; genus Sebastolobus; species Sebastolobus alascanus. Next base: position 1,457,899 of record CAKAOJ020000340.1, on the reverse strand, counting down.
GCATCAGAACTGGACCACGGAGCGATGGAAGAAGGTGGCCCGGTCTGATGAATCACGTTTTCTTTTACATCATGTGGACGGCAACGAGTTGGAGGTGTTGACTCGGCCTCCAGATTCTCCAGATCTCAATCCAACGGAGCATCTGTGGGATGTTCTGGACAAACAAGTCCGATCCACGGAGGCTCCACCTCGCAACTTACAGGACTTAAAGGATCTGCTACTGACGGCTTGGTGCCAGAAACCACAGCAGACCTTCAGAGGTCTAGTGGAGTCCATGCCTCCACGGGTCATGAGGTACTGAATATTAGGCAGGTGGTCATAATGTTATGGCTGATCAGTGTAGCTGTGATATGCCTGCCTGTCTATCACTGTTCATTTCATTCTGCATTGTGACGCTTAGCCTCTTGTTTCTTAGTGAAATCAATTATATGATGATCAACGATTTAAACATATCTTTCATTCTGACAGCTGATGGCTGGTTGCCGACCTGGCGACCGTAGCTCAGATGTGATGTCAGGCTCCGTACTGGCACCGACTTTATCAAACAGTCTCATAATAAGCATTAAAAGCACATGATTCATTCATTTGAAATGCACTGCTTCCTACTCTAAACCTGTTCAGTCTTCTGAGAAGACGAAAAAGAAGAGAAGAAAATATTGAGAAACATTTTACAGTACATATATTTACACCACGGACTCCCTTGTAGCTAAATCTTGACAGCAGAAGACATATATCTACATAATACGACCCCCCCCCCCCCCCCAGGTGTAAATCCCTCAGGTCATCGGGCCACAGTCAGACATGTTATTTCCCACTGACCTTTTCCTGCCAGTTCAACCAGGCTGACATAATGTCTCAAAGGCTTATGGTACGCTATCGGTCATATTAGGGACGGGCGAGGATTCACGTTTGATACTCTACCCTAGAGGCTTACAAATTTCAATTACCTGTATACTAGACACTGAAATGTGATTTCTGCCATCACTCTGCCTATAGGCTACACTCGGCTGCCAAGCTGCTGCAGAGAAAACAGAGTTTATCTCTCTACCCTTTTTATCTGGAGGTTAAAAACACTCAAAGGCTGGACTCTACATACATTGCTTGCCCTTATTTTGTATGTGATTTAACTCACATGATGAAGTAAAATAACTCAATGAAAATAAACAAACAAATAATGATGTAAAAATAGAGAGCGCTGCACTGGGTCAAGAGACGTGGTGTTGGTGCTACGGAAGGAAAAAAATCAGGTGCTCATCAAAGAAGGGAAAGTAGTCGAATAAGAATACAAATATGCATTATGTGCAATATTCCCCCCCCCTACGAGGGTACTGCCGTTCCTGGAAACAGAAGCCTTACATACTCTCGTTACCGTTACAATCTCCTCAAGCAGCACGCTGCTGGTGTTTACTGTCGTCACCTGACAAACTACCTGAAATCACTTCTTCTTCACTGCTCTAAAACAGTAGTTGCCAGTGAAGGAGCGTCCAAGAAGAATTGATTTCCAGTTAAACAAGTTGATTTTTATGGTATCGGATCGGTGCGTAGACTGGCGTACTCGCCGATACCGAGTTTTGGCCAGTAACAGATGCATTTCCGATACCTGTGTCGGTGTCGGAACAACTCTACGTGCATTAATAAAGGATTTTAAACTTCTAATCAGAGTTACAATCAGAGCGCCTCGGATGCATTTCAGACTGCCAACCTATACCATGAACTTCCATTCAAAGTAAGCTGGTCACCGTTGTGTTTTTTAATTCTTAAACAATAAATAATGTTGTGGTGGTACGGTCGCTGCATAACAAGTCAAAGACTCGTTTTCTAAAAGCACCTACTACTCTACATACTGTATGTAAATAAGATCTCTTTTGAGCTTGTTTTTCACTACTGGTGATGTGATGTTGGTGCGGCTTTAGCTTTTATATCAAAGATTCATACATTACTAGTGAAATGAGGGACACATGCATGTAGATAATTTAAGATTTCCTGTTACATCATAGCTAGAGTTACAAACATTTTCAATCTGCTCTACCCAAGCTGTGAATCCCTGTTGCTTTGTTAGACTACGACAGTCAAAATAGATTTCCCTCAAGCCACGCCACAACAGTCTTGTTGATAATCAGTGGGACTTTTCAGTAGCCTCTGTGCCTGCACTCCCTGGAAGAAATTCGCAGGCGCAGGTGGGAATGTTGCTTGGCGACTTGCACACTCCATTAAGCTTTTGCAGGCAGTTTAAGCAAAGGCTGCATTTATATGCAATATCTATAAAAAAAATAAATAAAAAAACCTGTGGGTTCCTGCACTCCATGAGCAGTGGGAGATGGCAACAGAGGATGTAAACTGTCGGGCTGGATCATCACACAGGGGATTAATCTGGGTTTCATAAGCACGGGGCTTTACAGAATAAAAACCTCTGCCTACGATTTCTGCAGCTCTTTGTGACTAACATGGAATATTGAGCAGAAGCGCATCAAGGTCTTCTGGAGATCTTTGCTGAATTATGTATATACAGAGGCGCTCAGATAAACCTGTGAATTTGCTTGCTCCATCTATTTCCCATAGCTCTCCACTGCTTGACCTTCCTCTCCATTACCTACGCTGCAGAGCATCTTTCATCTCAACACAATCAATTTTTGTTTGCCCTGATCTCATTCTGCTTTAACGCCTCTTGCTAGAGCCCAAACTCTTCTGTTTTTCAGCTGGTGTCGTGTCATAAGTAAGAATGGGAAACAGCCGGCAGCAGTTCCCCAACAGTGTGCTGGTATGGACTTCTAACATGTATGTATTGATTAAATGTGATTTCATTAGACACGCACCACTGTGAGGAATAGCTGTGGCCTTCACTGACCTTTGTCTACTCTGTGTAACCATTGGCTTGATTCTCTGTCAATTCAGTTGTCAGATATGAAGCATGTAAACAGGCACTGAATATTAATCAAGCAGCAGACAAGCATTTTTCCTGAGTGCCAATGGCTGGAACCATCAAGCATACCGATCCAAACTTACAAAACACTGAAAGGCATGAAAGACAAATTAAGTGCTACAGGGAAATGAATTATGCAAGTCTGAACATTTTGTTTGGTAGTACTCCATCACCCATTACCAGCTTTGAGAGTAAGCCTCCATTTCCTCATGAACTCTCCTCTATCCTCATCGTTAACAGAAAACTCACAGAAAACGCAGACAATTACCTCTCTTAGCCTCCTCCTCTCACTTCATCTTTGAAGTCAAAACATTTCTGGAGACACCACATATGGCTATAAGCAGCAGTTGAACGGATAACAATTTTCTGCAACGCTGTGAAAATAATGCGTGAAATGCTTACCAAAGTCCCCGGGGACGAAGATGTCGTAGACACAGCTCTGGCCTCTGGTGTAATTATGCGGGTAGTTTGGGGAGAGCACAGTTCCCTCTGAACCTGTGAAGTGACCTCCGCAGGGAGCTGCGGGGACAGGAAGGGAAGCAACACACAAACACAGTTAACAAATGTGAAAACAACCGGCTCACAATACCTGGGGAAATGAGGCAACAAAATACAATCAGCAAATCCATTTAAAGTGGCACAAGTGCACAGGTAAGCAGTTCATATCACAAAATGAGATGAAAGGTCACCTTTGAAACTTTCAGCTGCTGACAAATATAATTTTGGCCAGCATACCAAAATAATTTGACACTTCAGAGACACTTTGGGGACATTTTTGAGAACAAAGTGAGCTGTAAAAGGATAGAAAAGGGAAGTCTGAGTTATGTTTACAGGGTTAAAACCCAAAAGGGAAACAACCAGCGAGGAAAAGTACTTTTTGCCTTCAAAATACGTAAAAACACCATCAATCAACAAAACGCACAATCACAAAAGTTCCACACGTCTTGACTTTAATCAGCGCATATCGCCCAGCAGCTTGTTTTCAGAAACTTGGATTCAACTCTTCAGCTGAAACAGGCTTGCAGTCAGCAGACTATGCTCAGGAAAAGTCCAGTTGCTCTGGTTTTGAAGTTGCTGTATATAAGTATATACAATCTTACTTAGTACGCAGTAACTCAGTTTGTGCTACTAAAGCCACAGGAAGGTATCCACAAGGGGGGGGGAACCATCACCTGCCTTTGAAAACTATTAGCTCCAAACAAAAAACACACCCTTGCATACTTTACTTGCACCATCATCACGGTGTATGCACTTTTAAGTTCATCAGTATAAGCTGCGGTCTGTCCTGCACCTGCGTCTTATCTCAGAGTCCCATCTTAAGCTGTTAATGATGTACCTAATTTGCCAAGAGGCCCTCTAATGCAGTTTCTTCAGACCTCACGGACCGAGCCATCAGGTGGGGGAGCCTCCATTGTAAACAAACACGCACACATTTGTGGGAGGGAGGCAGTCACCAGCTGCTCTGAACCCTCTGTGGCCCAAACACAATGCACATGTCACTGCTGCTTCATCAGCACAGGAGAAGATGAACAAAAGCTAGCAGAGGCGCTAATGTAGAAAGATGGATCAGCAATTTATCCGCATTTGGTTGTTGGAGTAAGAGGCGTGTAATCAAACATATGTGATGAGGGCAAGTGGGACTCTGATTCGAGCTGATTTGTCAGACGGAACGGGATCCGTGGTGTGGTGGTGGGAAGGGGAGGAAAAGCTGTACTGTCAATCCTCAGCAGAAGAGAGCAGCACTATGGAGAGGAAGGGATTCTCAGGATATGCTTTAATGGCTCCATACTGACAGGTGAGTGCAGTGAGGAGGAGAAAAGAGCTCACTGCAAAACCTGAGAAATCATTTTGTGCTCTGTAAAAGACTGATGGGCAGGTATGACCTCAATCCTCCAGAAAAAAGGCAAGTTATTACATATATTATCTATACATATGATGAGAAAATCCAAACTCCAACTACATTTTCATACATACATACATATATATATATATATATATATATATATATATATATATATATATATAGTATATATGGCCTTTTTAAAAACGCCCCCCAGTGTTTCAGAGCCTTCAGCGGACACGCCCCCAGTGTTTCAGAGCCTTCAGCGGACACGCCCCCAGTGTTTCAGAGTCTTCAGCGGACACGCCCCCAGTGTTTCAGAGCCTTCAGCGGACACGCCCCCAGTGTTTCAGAGCCTTCAGACACGCCCCCAGTGTTTCAGAGCCTTCAGCAGACACGCCCCCAGTGTTTCAGAGCCTTCAGCGGACACGCCCCCAGTGTTTCAGAGCCTTCAGACACGCCCCCCAGTGTTTCAGAGCCTTCAGCGGACACGCCCCCAGTGTTTCAGAGCCTTCAGCGGACACGCTCCCAGTGTTTCAGAGCCTTCAGCAGGACACGCCCCCAGTGTTTCAGAGCCTTCAGCGGACACGCCCCCAGTGTTTCAGAGCCTTCAGCGGACACGCCCCCAGTGTTTCAGAGCCTTCAGCGGACACGCCCCCAGTGTTTCAGAGCCTTCAGCGGACACGCCCCCAGTGTTTCAGAGCCTTCAGCGGACACGCACCCAGTGTTTCAGAGCCTTCAGACACGCCCCCAGTGTTTCAGAGCCTTCAGCGGACACGCCCCCAGTGTTTCAGAGCCTTCAGCGGACACGCCCCAGTGTTTCAGAGCCTTCAGCGGACACGCCCCCAGTGTTTCAGAGCCTTCAGACACGCCCTCAGTGTTTCAGAGCCTTCAGCGGACACGCCCCCAGTGTTTCAGAGCCTTCAGAGGACACGCCCCCAGTGTTTCAGAGCCTTCAGAGGACACGCCCCCAGTGTTTCAGAGCCTTCAGACACGCCCCCAGTGTTTCAGAGCCTTCAGCGGACACGCCCCCAGTGTTTCAGAGCCTTCAGCAGACACGCCCCCAGTGTTTCAGAGCCTTCAGCGGATACGCCCCCAGTGTTTCAGAGCCTTCAGCGGACACGCCCCCAGTGTTTCAGAGCCTTCAGCGGACACGCCCCCAGTGTTTCAGAGCCTTCAGCGGACACGCCCCCATGATGCTGTCCAATGCTGTCTTGTTGGCCAACTTTTTAAAGTAAGCTGGCTGTTTTGCTTCTTCAGGAAATATCACCAACTTCAGTTAATTGCTAAATAATGTGAAGGGACAGGAGCTGGCCATATGCTGGGGCAGCTGAAGCCATTAGATTTAGCCTGTAGACTGTTAAGTCATCAGTTCAAATTTGGTCTCAAGGTGAAAATACTAAATGGAGAGATGCTGATGGACCCTTTAGTAAAGCACATAACCCCAGGGCTGCTCGTGAAGTTACACAGGTGTCAACTGTAAAAGTAATGAAGCGCTCCCTGGAGTGAGAGTGGGTTCCCCGGTTCCCCGCCGCTGAAAGTGAGAGATGATTTTTAATTCAGATCTGGCAGATCAGATACTTTGAGGAGTATTATACTACTGGAGGGAGGAGCGCTGGGTAGTTCTCTTCAAACTCCTCACAGCTTCTTCTCACTTCTCTCCTCAACACTGGGATCACTGTGATACTGAAAAGCTCTGGGAAATGACTTACAATGTAGATTTGACTGTGAATAATAAACAAATTATAAAATATATGATAGATTATGTTCTTTGCAACACACTGTAAAATTGTAAAACTATAAAATCCCAACAACTATAAAAAAGTACTATTTTTCAACAACACTTTATGAGGTTGCAGCAACTACTGTTAGTTTTAACAAACTAATTCTGCAGACCAGGTCGACTCTATACACCAATCAAACATTGTGGCTTTTATATTTCCAATAAAAGATCATAAAATGCTTAAATAAAAGTATTTTATTTTACCACAAAAGCTGCCTTGCTTCTTGTGCAGTCAGTGCCTTGTATATCATTTGTTTAGTTTAAACAGCTAGCACCTCGGCGTTTTCCAAAATGCTTCAGGCACTGTGGATTTTTGATGCGTTTCTTGACTTTTTCTCTCCGTCTGACCCGCCAGAAATCCCCAGTCAGAAACTCATGTATACGCACACTTTGACTCTCAGAAATACGCTCAATAAAATCTATTGTGAGGCAAATGATATCACTGGTACGGGCAATGTAATGTAAAAACCATTCCCCAGTCTAAGATATGTTATTTTATTTTTTCCGCCATAACCATCTCGCGACTCCCTGGTTAAGAACCACTGCTCTATACGATATCCAGAGCATAAATATAGCATCAAACAACTATCTACTACGTAAATATATAGAGGAGTAATGTCTACCTGAGCAGAGAATGAAGTCTCCCTCTGTGTGTGTGTTGTAATCCCAGCTTCTCTAAGCTTTGTTTACACAGTGCATGTTTGTGAACTGGCCAATGGGGAACGCTCACTTGCGTTCACGCCCGACACTCTGCACTGCTCTCGTACGGCGTCTCGACTGATGGTGTTTTCACGGAAGTGTAGCACCAACCCTCCGGTTCCCCCCCCACGTTAACACTGTTAGCTCTGTCAGCACTGCTAGTGTTGTTTTCAGTGTTTCCGTTGTTTTCACTGTTAGCGTTGTTTTCACTGTTGGCGTTGTTTTCACTGTTGGCGTTGTTTTCACTGTTGGCGTTGTTTTCACTGTTAGCGTTGTTTTCACTGTTAGCATTGTTTTCACTGTTGCCGTTGTTTTCACTGTTAGCGTTGTTTTCACTGTTAGCGTTGTTAACACCGTTTGCTATGAGCTGCTGGCTCAGCCGTCGCCATGTTGAGAACTGTGCGGAGGCAATAAAAATGCTCCCAATCTCACACTTAGCACCTTTAATGTCAGTTTATTGGTGGATTCATGGGTTGATCAATAGATAACCTGAAATAATATGTGAATGGACAGATCTGGTTGCTATCTGTGTTCATTGTGCTGAAAGTAAAATGATTTCGTCTGATCAGACTGATATTTGGCAGCTGGGTGTGTACTTTGTACTGTGTACTGTGTACTGTGTACTGTGTACTGTGTACTGTGTACTGTGTACTGTGTACTGGAGAGAAGGGCTACTGGTATGAAAACAGATACAAATTTGAACAGAATATTTATGTCATAATATACAATAAAGCCTCTGTAAAACTATATTGTTTAATTTTTAAATCTACAGTATTGAAATCCAGGTAATTTACCTTTGGGGGTGTCATCAAAAAACTAAATACACACACACACACCCATTCACCTGACATACACAAGAGTGTGTTTCTACACATAGATTGGAAATGTTTAGGGACACTGAGGTTGTTTTTAATTGTAGTTCAGTCCACTGTATGAATTTGAACTCCCTTCTGTTCATTTCTGTAATGACCACAAAATATTGTAACACATCATATAGTGATGTCTCTGATATAAAGTTCTGATAAAGTGTGTCCTTCATACCTCTTTTTAAATTGTGTTTACATATAAAAATATAATTTACGTGCTCTACAGCGATAACACAGAATTCTCTCCTCTTGAACTCATTTTCACACAGCGCCGTCACGGTATCACATCGTATCAAATATTGAGCAAACAGCTGGAGTGCAGTTCTCTGCTCTCCGGCCTTCTGTGAATGTCGAAGTGTTTCCTCTCACCTTGACAGCTGGGTTTGGTTCTGTCCCATTCGGGTCTCTTGCTGTTGCCCATGACGCATGTCAGAGTGGAGTAACCCTGCAGCAGGTAGCCGGCCTCACAATGAAATGTCACCATAGATCCCAGCTTGTAGTCGGTACCCATTCTAGAGCCATTCATCACATTCCCCGGATCAAAACACGCCTCCCGCAGTTTTGCTGCCAATCAAAAGAATAAAGCTTTTAGAACAGTGACAGGCGTCTGAAATGAGAGCGGTTACTAATTAATAGGTATAAATAGTTACACAGGCTGCAAGGTTGTGTTTGATTTAACTCTACATAACTTGTTAAAAGCGTTAAACACAGTAAACATGGTGGAAATGTTGAGGGTGAATCAGAGGCTATTCTAACAGCTGGCTTCAGCATTAGAAAAAGTAGTTGTGTATAGTAGCGAGCTTCAAAGACATTATTTTTTGATTCATTTCTATATGTATCCAGCTAAATCCCCTGCTGTAATACATACACATATTCTGTGAAAATGCATATAAAATCCCACTTGCATAAGCCTTCAGAGTACCTTTGTATTCCAAATGAAAGCCGGTGTAGCTCACAGAGCCGTCGCTGCGAAATGCCAAGTACATGAAGTTGGAAGTGCTCTCAATCTTCTCGGGAAGTTTACTGTCTTGGAAACTGCCAATCAGATGAGTGCTGCTGTCTGGTCCATCGTAGATATACAAGAAATCATAGTTGGGCTCAATGCTGAAGCTGTGACAAGTGAAAGAAACACACAAATGAGATAAAACAATTATTATTTTGCCAAGTCTCAGCCACCAGATTGTACAGATTGTGTGTGAGATTTAGAATGCATTAGGGTTTCAAAATGAGAGTGTGCACCGCAGTGCTAAAAGTGAGTCATGCCAAGCGATTTGTTTTGCATCTCCAGACAAAGAGATAAAAAAAGATATCTCCCCCAAGAGGTGAGAAGAGATTAAATTGTTGTGACACTGCGCTGGCACAAAATCTTCCCAGACGGCAATGGCAATGCAGTGTGAAAAGATCGTTTCATATTGTAGCGCTGTATATCAAATCACATGCCGCAGTGAGAGAGAGAGGAGCATTTGTTTTCAAAATAATGAGCGTGGTTTATGACAAAAATGTAAATAGCTTGGAGATAATTGCATTTGAGTTGGATCAAGGCAACTCCAATTTAAAATCATAACTCCATCCTTTCATTTGGCATTCCCAAGGGAGAAGGCAGCATTGTGCTAACTCTATTAGATGTTTGTTTTGAAGGACAAAGTTGAAAAAGAAACATGGTGAATTTCTCTCCTTCACCTCGAGAAGAGACAAACTGGGTGGGAGTGCAGAAAGAGCCGGTGCACATATGCTCCTTCTCCAGCCCTTCATGAAACGACTATAAAAATAATACTCAGTCAAGAGCAACGCGGCCCGTGAAAAGTGCCTCGGGCCCATCTGTGAGTTCGCTCTGCCAGTATTGCTGCTACATATTTAGATTGCAATTAATAATGTAAAGCTTATGGTCTGAGTATCATTCAGCATGGGAAATGAGTTGCACTCATATCACGCTTCTGCATGCAATATACAGTATTCATCCAGAAATCTTGTTTCACCACATTACAGCAAAGTGGCAGGAATACTGGCCTTCTAGGTATTTGTAGAGGAATTTCTGCTTTCCCCCCCTATCTCCCAACACACCTGGACTCAAACTCAGGTCCTCTGCTTAACACACATGGCCAACTTTGCTCAATACTATGATGTTATAGCTGGTTCCACTGCAGAAAACAAGCAATTCCAAGGCACAACCTGAGCCGCTGTGCAGCCACTAAGAACCGACTCCATTCTGATTCAGGTAGGTTGCAAACATACCACAGGTTTAGGGAAAGCTTCATCTTGTAAGCTACTGGACCATGTACTTAAAGGACAACTGCTGTTTTCACTGTCTCTGGTAGATTTTACTGGATCCACTGTTCACATCCTGTACAAACATGATATTTCACGATTTTCCTTTTAATGATTGTTTCAAATTAAATCAACTTATGTGATCCACGCGTGTGAGGAATGTACCAAACCTCTGTGCAATGGTGACTAAATCTGCCTGTTTTTTACATTTCATCTGGTCATTTAGACATCCAGTTTCACCCCAATTCCATTCAGTGTTGTTTTGTTTTACGTTATGACTAGGGCTGTTAATAGATTAAAATATTCAATCGCAATTAATCGCTTGATTGTACATAGATATTAATCGCAAATGAATCATATTTTTGATCTGTTCTAAATGTACCTTAAAGGGAGATTTGTCAAGTATTTAATACTCTTATCAACATGGGAGTGGACAAATATTCTTTCTTTATGCAAATATATGTATATATTTATTATTGGAAATCAATTAAAAACACAAAACAATGACAAATAATGTCCAGAAACCCTCACAGGTACTGCATTTAGCATAAAACAATATGCTTATTGCCTCAAACTGCATGTGATTAACATAAAGTGGGAATGTCTGTAAAGGGGAGACTCGTGGGTACCCATAGAACCCATTTACATTCACATATCTGGAGGTCAGAGGTGTCAAAAATGTCCCAAAAAAGGAAAAAAAAAAAAAAGAAGTTCGACAATGTCAAAAAATGTACAATACAAAATTGAAAAAAAATTGAATCATGTCGAAAAAAAAATTGAAAAATGTAAAAAAAAATATTAAAAAAAAAAATGTAATGATGTCGAAAAAAAAATTGAAAAATGTAAAAAAAAGATAAAAAAATTTTTTTTAATGATGTCGAAAAAAAAATTGAAAAATGTCCGAAAAATATATAAAAAAAAAAAAAAAAGTCTGCAAAAATGTCCAAAAACTTAAAAAAATTTAAAAAAAAAAGGTGAAAAAAGTCTGAAAAATGTCAAAAATTAAAAAAAAAAAATTGGAAAAATGTCCCAAAAAAAGTCTGACAAATGTCAAGAAATGTCCCAAAAATGTCCAAAAAATGTAAAAAAAAAAAAAAAAAAAAAAAGTTCGACAATGTCAAAAAATGTACAAGAAAAAATTGAAAAAAAATTGAATAATGTTGAAAAAAAAATTGAAATATGTAAAAAAAAAAAATAAAAAAAAATTGAATGATGTCGAAAAAGAAATTGAAAATGTCCGAAAAATGTAAAAAAAAAAAAAAAAAAAAAAATTCCGAAAAAGTAAAAAAAAAGAAAAAAAAAAATGCAAAAATGTCCAAAAAATGTAAAAAAGAAAGAAAAAAAGGATGAAAAAATGTCCCAAAAAAAGTCTGAAAAATGTAAAAAAATAAAAAAAAGTTTGAATACTGTCGAATTTTTTTTTTTTTTAAATGTCAAAAAAAAAATAAAAAATTCCCCCAAAAAGTATGAAAAATGTCAAAAAAAAAATAACATGTCAAGAAACATATTGTCCAGAAACCCTCACAGGTTCTGCATTTAGCATAAAACAATATGCTCAGATCATAACATGGCAAACTGCAGCCCAACAGGCAACAACAGCTGTCAGTGTGTCAGTGTGCTGACTTCACTATGACTTGCCCCAAACTGCATGTGATTATCATAAAGTGGGCATGTCTGTAAAGGGGAGACTCGTGGGTACCCATAGAACCCATTTACATTCACACATCTGGAGGTCAGAGGTCAAGGGACCCCTTTGAAAATGGTCATGCCAGTTTTTCCTCGCCAAAATTTAGCACAAGTTTGTAGCGTTATTTAACCTCCTTCATGACCAGCTAGTCTGACCTGGTTGGTACCGATGGATGCATCAGGTTTTCTAGTTTCATATGATACCAGTATCTTCACTCAAGCTTGAAAACTGAGCCGCTACAACCTCGGAAAGACCGAATAGTGTTAATGCATTAAAGAAATCAATGGCATTAAAACTAATTTGTGTTAACACGTTATTATGGCGTTAACTTTGGCAGCCCTAGTTATGACTAAAAGCAAATAAACAAAGTAAAATGGACATTGGAGCAGCTCATATTACCTGATGAAAGCCAAGGAAATGACATAGTCAGAGTGGACAGCAATAAGCCAGTCACAGTCTTTGCTGTGTGGGTAGGGGTTCGGGTAGTTGGGAGAGAGGATGAATCCTGAAGATCCAGTCACATTTCCACCACAAGGAGCTTGAGAGATAAAAAAAAGGAAGAAGAAATGGATGAGAAATTGCCCACACTGGTCACAAAGAAAGTCTTTCAATGTGTCTGACCTGCTGCAGACGTCTTTGGCTGAGACAGGAAAGGAATGCACTCTTGTAGGTCATTAAATATAATTGACTCAAATTCTTTGACCTTTGTCGGCCTTTATCAGCAACAACCAGCAGGTACCACAATGACATCAGGCCAAAAGCCAGAGCATTAGAGAGACTACGGGAATATTTCCCTGCGTTGTGATTACAAAAGACCTTTTTTTTCTGACACTTGTCTCACCGAGGCGTTGGATTTTTCTGGTACATTTTCCAATTAATTTCTGGTGTAGCCTATTAAGTGTTTTATTCAGTGTTCAACAGGTCGGCAATGCACAAAAAATAAGTTTGTCTCCCTGTGCAGTTGTACAATATGACAAATATGGAGAATAAACCTTCCAACTGTAAACTGTTCAACAACTCTGTTTTTTATTAAGACTTCTGCAACTCTTTCAAAGTGGGACAATTTTACTTCACTTTACTTATTGCTCCTTGTCATGTAATTCTATTGATAATGTTTTCTACTGCTTATTGATATGTGACTGTTGGATCTCATTGGGACCGAGGCAGATATGAAACCAACAAAACATGAAGACAACTTAATCAATTAAGGCATATGGACCTTTCTGCTCTAGGATTTACCTGGATGGATTCTGTTTACATGATTTTTAAGTACATTTTATACTTTCTGATACTAAATCTCACAGCCTCACAAAAGACTTTACATGTCATTCACTGAGTTTGATGAATAAACTGCCAGCTGTCATGTTTCACTATGAAGAAGTGTTAGTAACACGCTGATGAGTGTGTTGCTCTTATTTGGTGTGGTAACACTTAACTTGTTAAAGGAAAGCTGACATTTACATCAAGTGTTCACTCATACAGCCTCGCTTCTAGTGTCATTACATAATGCTGAGTCGTGTGATCTTGTAATTGCATAGTGAGATCTACAAATGCCTTGCTCTTCCCTGGCCAGGAATAAAAAGCTCAGATAGACCTGTTGGCAGCAACATCTAGGTTTCTTTGGACCTACTTAGTGTAATTATTTCTAATTACATTGTTAAGTAATTAGCTGTTAAGCTCTAATAAGACAATGTGCTGGGAGACCGTAGAGTACTCAGTCTTTGACTGGCTACAGAAGTGGATTTGTCCACATAAGAGTTGGCAACGACTCCAACATATCTGAAGAGTCTTGTTTATCCTGCACGTATTCTTAAGACATCAGTGAGAGAGAATTATAGTCTCTGCTACAGCCAGTTAATAGAAAAACTCCCTCGCTCCCTCTTCCTCTCACCATCTCTTTCACTCTGATCCCCTACACTTCCCTCCCTCTCTCCTTCAATCCATACACCTCTCTCTGTCTCCCCCCTTCCCTCTCTAACTCACACTACATCCCTCTTTCTCACCGATGCAGCTTGGAGGGCTGGGTTGCCAGTAGTATCTATTTTCCACTTGGATGCAGGTGATTCTGCTTTCCCCCTGCAATTCATATCCCGGATCACAAGAGAAGGTCACCGAGTCACCGGGCTCCCGCCCTTCCCCGTTGCGGCTACCGTTCATGGGAATACCTGGATCTCTGCAAGCTGTCGCAAGCGAACCTGAAGGGCAAACACACACACACACACGTGACACACACATACAGAATCGCTCATGTGCATGCAAAGTACATGGAATCGATGATGAGTTTCATATCGTACGGTAGACAGCTGCAGAGCTGAAACTGCAGCTCAAACACAGTAAGACCACAGAACAGATTACTGACTGATATCAGTCAAAATCCTGCTGTGTTTTCCTAAACCACAGCTGCGGAGCCCAGAGCGACGACAATGATCTGGTAAAATCTGATGGATTCTTCAAATATTACCATGACAGACTTTATGGAGAGACTTAACACAGTTAAGTTTATTGCAGCCTGGTGTTGTTGTTGCTTTTTTCTCAAATATAAATGCATCTAGAGAAAATTCATCAAGTAACAAGTACACAAGTAAAACATATTGAAAAAATACAAATGTGGAATTAAAGGAGCAGTGTGTAGGATCTGGTGGTATCTAGCGGTGGGGGGGGCAGATGCAACCAACCGAAACTTCTCCCGCGTGCCAAGTGTGTAGAAGAACTACGGTGGCCAACGTGAAAACGTGAATGACCCTCTCTAGAGCCAGCTGTTGTAAGAGTAGCGTAGGTCATTGAAGCAGAGCCAGTGCACAGAGTGTGTATGTACGTGGGAAGTGAGTGGTGAAGCAAGAGAGAGAGAGAGAGAGAGCGACGGCGAGTAACGTTATCGACTCCGTACAGAGTTTGGTTTGTCCGTTCTGGGCTACGGTAGAAAGATGGCAGCCTCCGTGGAGAGGATCCGCTCACTATGTAGATATAAAGAACTCATTCGAAGGTAACAAAGACACAACAACTCTTATTTTCAGGTGATTATACACTAATAAAATCATACTTATTAATATTATATTCCATTTCTGCCAATAGATCTCCCCTAATTGTTACACACTGGTCCTTAAAAAGGTCACGGTGATCATATTGTATATGATGTGATTAATAGATGACAAACTCAGCACAATACATTTGATTATTATTAAAGTTTAACATGTTAAACAAGTGATCGTAATAGTTCACATTGTAATAAAGAGCCTCAATTCTACATACACAATGAATGTAAGTGTAACTATATCTTCAGAATGGTTTAAACGGCTTCAAACTACACAAAAGTACACTGATATCCTCAAAACTATTCTGGCTACCGTCCACAAGACACTGTCACTCACTGCAGAAGGTCAGCAGAGGAACTGAACACAACCAGGTGTTGGATTCTGAAATCCACTAGCCTTCAGCAAACCGGTCTTTAAGTGCAGTATGCATCTCCACAATCGATTCCAGCTTCAAACGCATGCAGTGAATCCCATATAATTGATTTTTACATTATGCTTGTGTACTAAAGAAAATGAAATAAATAGAAACCCATCACACACACAGCATACATGAGGTGTTATGGAACTGCTGTATTCATGTGCTTAGTGTTGAAACTATTCATCAGCAGAGCATGTAGAGTGCATTAGTTAGACCGCCAGCAGCGGACTGTGAAATACCTGAGACTTTCACAGCTCATCAAGACGTGGTTAAAGATTACATTAAATACTGAGAGATCCACATGGTATGAGGAAACGATCAGATTAAATGCTGCACCATACTTCAGTTTGATAAATTGACATCATTTGGGGATATAGTGCTTAGAAATCAACGTGGAATTAACCTTTAACATACTCCCTACATGCTGAGCATGCTCTTTAATATGTCTGTATAAACAGACACTCAGCGCCATATTAAAAGACAGTTTAATTAAATTTAATTACGTTAAATTTCAAAAAGAAATGTTTAAGATTTATGACACATTCTCAAGTTAGGCAACCTTTCTCCATATTTACCTGAGTTAAGAGACATACCTGATGTTTTCATCTCAGAGAGACTCTCACTAAGAGCAAACTAATTACAGTAAGCATCTACAGAACATCAACTACTCACTGGAGAAGTCGATGGCGAAGCCAGACTTGGTGATATAAAAGTCAGTCTCGAACTGTATGGTGACGATGTTGAGAGTGGAGTGGATCCCCTCCGGCAGCAGCGAGCCGCTGACCTCCTTCAGAGACATCTCGTTGTCGGGAGGCCCGTCCCACACCTTCAGGATGTCGTGGGACGCCTCTGTGTCGAACGCAAGAAACTGCAGACTGGGAGAGGTGAACACAACAGATTATTACTTTGGCTTTAGTTCATTTCAGTCAGTTGAAGTCAAGTCTTTGCATTTAACTTATGATCAGACTGAGATAACTTCAGCTTGTATGGCACTACATTCACTCATGGTTTAATTAATTAATTTAATTTAATTTAATTAATGACGCTTGTGTTCATTTCAAATACAACAAAAACAAATGTTCTCAAGAAAGAAAGTAAAACAAGGGCTGAACTTGGCAAAGATTAGATTGAGTCAAAGGAGAGATCCTTCTAGAAACTGTGTCCCAAAGCTTTTGGGTATTTCAGTTGAGACTTGGTATCATCAATCAATTTCTGCCAAAGTTAGAAATACGAGAGCACAGACTTATCTGCAATCTCATCAAGAGATGGCCTGAAGCAGCTCTTCTGACAAAGAATGTGTGGCTGACTTTATGAAATCATACCATGTTTACTTCGACCTCTAAGCCCAAATGGGTTTTATTTCAAAGTAATACTAGGAGCTCTCAACCAAAAAAAAAGGCTTCCATGTCCCGGGAAAATTCCCCCGGGTGCTGTCACAGTGTCTACAAAGTCCCTCTCCCAATCATTGTTAATGGAGCTGCTGCAGGCTGTTTCTCTTGATGACATCTAGCTTTAGAGGAGAATTCTTAATGTTTAAAATAATCTTAACTGAACTTCACACAACTTATTTAAAGTTAGAATGACCTCAGTTAATTTAAGATGAATTTAAATCAACTCACATCAGTTTCCTTGTGTATAAAGTTCAGTCTCATGTAAATGTCTCTTTAGTTTTATCACACCAATCCACTGAGTGTCATACTGTGTCTTTGTTGATTTAAACATATTCCCTATATATTCCTGTCTTTATAAGACTAATGATTTAAGGCCCAATTATATGTTTTTTTTCCTCACCACCATATTTCATGAGTAATGATGCTCAATGCAATTAGCATATTTTGATAAATTATTGCACATCTTAATTACAATATTCTATATTTTAATGATTTTCTAAAAAAGTTACAAATGGCTTAGTTATACAAAGACAATAACAAAAAGTTTTTCATTTCTACTAGATATACAGTATATGCATAAATATGCATGCATTATATGACCATGTCATCAACAGCTTGAGTTACCTGACAATGTTGCCCGAGTTGACCTCGATAGTCCAGGTGCACCTCAGGTTGTTGTCGTAGGGGAAGGGATACCCAGGAGAGAGGATTCGCCCGGTGGACTCACCCTTAAAGCTCCCACCACACTCCGCTGCACACACACACACACACACAAATGAACACAAAATGCATGATTGAAAACCTCAAAAAATGCAGACTCACAAGAGGAAATGCAGACTCATACACACAAGCAAACGCTCGCACAGTATGTTGAAACCAAATAGAGAGAAAATGCTGTCAGAGTCCAGACTCACTGAAGCTCAGTGAGAAAACAACGAGGACTAATGAGCAACAGTAAAAGCTCTGCTGGAAATGAACAACTTTCTTTTTCTAACAGGTAATGGGAGAGCAACAAGGACTTCCCGCCTGGGCAGAGATAGTCGCAGATGCAAAACTTGTTTTGTCTCTAAGTATGCCTCCTAATGATGCCATTAATTAACTTTAAAAAGACTGTGTCCAGAGAATATATAGGCTGGGGCTCGCACTGCAGGGAAGACACTTCTACAAATGTTAATGACTGAAGGAATATCTTATCATCCAATCTATGTTGTCTCTCCCCCGGTTATCGTCTTGCTATCTATATTACAGAACAAACGGCACTTAATTAATAGGAAAATTGCATTAGATTGCCACCGTGGTGGGCTATAATCAGTATCGTAACGCCGGGCAAATGTAAAAGTCCTTGACAGGAGTCGTGATGTGGCCTCGGAGAAATGGCTGGAAATCCCATTTCACATTCAGCTCACAGATACAAAGCTCACTATTAATATTGACCATTCAGTGATCCAGCGCTGTTAAACAGTACATCAATAGACCGATTTAGGTTTTTCTTGTGATGGTATTGAACGTCCCACAATGCCAGACTGAAGTCCTTTCACCGAAAAAGGAACAAATACATGTTTCATTGAAAAAGGCAGTTGGACACGGTGGCATTTAAAGTGCAATTCTGCACACATCAGGAATTTATAAATCATTTTTTTTACCTTAATCCATCACTGCTAGACATCAAGAAACAGACAGTGTCACAACACCTCCCAGACTCAGAGCAGCGTGCAGGTAATAGCTTTATCATTTCTCTGTCTCAGCAGGTTTTGAATATGAAAGTATAGCCTTGACTGTACATCATGTATATGACTCGATCTGATATGAATACTCTGATAATTATGGCTTTCCTTCTAGAGAAATGCTGCTCAATGGCTTGTGGATTAAAACATATAAATAACACAGCCTATGAATTGAACAGAGTCAGAGTATCAGAGTAATTCAGATGGCTTCACTATAGTTTTCTTAATGACTCTATACGGAGAGATCAATGGTTCACAATAAAACATCAGGGCTGTTTATATTATCTCACAAAATGACATGCAGCGTGTTTTCTTTCAACACAGTTCTATTAAGTAGAAATCATGTAGGGATAAATCCTTAGGATTAACACCTAGCTGAGCTTGACAGTGAACCTGGACTGAATAATAACACAAGCTACTACAGAAGGAGAGAGACAGAGAGATGGACAGAGACCGGGAGACAGCACAGAGACCCGGTAGGACAGATAGGATTACCTATACATGACGGCAGGTGGTTGTCCCATGCCCTTCTCTCCCCGGTCATGCACTTGAGTATGCCGCTGCCGTGCAGGGTGTAACCTTGGTCGCAGCCGAACGTGATGGCGCTTCCAGCAAAATGACCCTGGTCGCTGACTTTGAAGCCGAACTGCGGCACACCCGGATCATCACAGTGGGATAGCTCAAAGCCTGGACGAGTACGATTGAGAGGAGAAGGAGAAAAGGGTGGAGAAGAATATGAGTTGAAAACTGACTTAACATGAAGATAAACAAACTGGAGAGCAGCCATTCTGGAAACCAGTCAATCCCATTTACTGTAAAGAGTTGTTGAGATTTTACAGTCCCATTATATGACTTGGCAGTAAAAGATTTCTTTTGGACAGAGAGAACAATTAGATGTTCACAATTAAATGTTCAATTGAGTGTGGGCATTTAACACAATTGAGAAACAGCCCGTGCACTTGTAACACTTTGGGGTAATACAAAAGAAATCAAATAAACAAGCCACAAAACAAGAACATGTTGCAATAACCCTTTAGCTCGCCATGTTTGAACTTGACCGTGGCCGTTATATCTTTTCGTCTCTTTCAGGTACTAAATGTAAGTGTTCCGCTATGCAGCAACAGCGGCCGCACATAAAGCCAGCAGCGCTGATTTATGGCCTCTTCTCACAGCGAGGTCCATGCCCATGCCAGATGTTATGGTAGTATTACAAGTGTCATGCCCAGTATAAATCTCCAGCAGTTACTGCTCACATTTAGAAAATTACCTCTGCACTTTTGGTGGAAGAGTCATGAAAACATGATCAGATTTCATGTTCAGACAGGATTTAATCTGCCCATATCCCACTTTCTTCTTGCCCTCGTGCTGTTCATACATCAGTCAAACCTCTCCGAGTTGAAAAGGGCTTTTCATTGGTGGTTAAAAGACCAAGCAAAGACTGCACTTCTGTGAGATGGATAAAGGGTGCTAGTTTACATTCTGACATTTACCTTGTGCACATCCTTAGAAAAAATCCAATTATGTGATACTTAATTATGGCTGATTTTGTAACTGAAAAGGCACCTTGTAATTAAACCATCATTTATTCTGAACTAATTGTAGTTGCATTTAGATGCTGGTGGCAATTCATTTAGCTGTTGTAATTGACTACACATCCCTGATTAATGTAGATTTTATTATTTCTTTTTGCAGGCCTGTCAGGTCGCAAAACCAAAACCATGAGTAATGCCGAACTGCACTCTTTAGTAAACCTGTTATTTGAGCTATAGTATAACTGTTTGTACCTGCTACCTGGCACATTTGGTGTAATTATCACAGATTGAAAACTGCCAGTTTGGGTGTAGTAACTGCAAGTTAGCTAAAAACTTTTTTTTGCTTTCATACTATTCAAGTCCAAACAGCAGTTGGCCCGCTGCCTTTCTCACTAACTATGTTGAATTCTACCTTAGGAAACCCGCTGGTAGACCAAAAGAATTCAGAGAGCTGAACTGCAGGTGAAACACAAAAACACTTTAAATTGGACGGCAAAATGCAGTGTCACCAAAACATTGTCTCGTCACAGTAATAAATTAGAAACGGTTAGCAACAATACACAGTCAGCAAGCCAATTAGGGGGAGAAACAAAACCCATCTATTACTGGCCCCGCTCACAGCACTGACCCAAACCTTCAATACACACACACACACACACACACACACACACACACGCACACGCACACTGTGGAGGCACACACACACAAAAACACTGATTTCAAACAATCCCAACAATAATTCACCTGCTTTAACAAGGTACAGTTAGGCAGGAATGGGCGCTAATTGCAGAGGTGGAGAGCAATGGAAAAGAGGGAAGAAAGGATTCACATAGAGAGAGGCAGAGGGAGAGAAAAGGGGGAAAGAAAAAAGCTCATTTCCCTGCAGGAAAGGCGCAGAAACACCATGCTGTGTTTAATGGATACCCTGACAGTGAAAGACACCGTGAAGCAGGGTGAGGGTCAATTAAAAAATTCTTTAAAATTCTGCTACTTGAAATAACTGGCTCCTGAATGAGGCTGAATCCACTCGTTTGGAAAAGCTTTCGGGCCCTCCTCCCCCAGAGGAATGAAATGTGACTTACTGTGGTATATGAGGCGGAACCCCGCTGCTGTCGCCTCCTGGTCAGAGTAAAACTCAAGCCACAGATAGTTGGAGGTGCCGGTGAGGGACAGACTCTGCATGGACGAGCCGGTGTATGTGCCGAGGAGCGGGGATGTACCGTCTTTACCGTCATACACCTGATCACAGACACAGAAGAAGAACATGATGGAGCTGCTTATGGAGGATTAAATACCCACTATAAAGTAGAATGATAATATTAGGAATTAAATATTAATACTGAAGAAAGAGAGCCACAATTAAAAAGAAGCTATTAGTACTGTTTATCCTCTGTTTTATATTGCACATAAACCAGTGTACTAAATGAGATTGGACTGACCATCATTCTCCCAATTGGTTTGATACGGTGCAGATGGTGTTATTCATGATGTCAAACTCAACATTTACAATCATTTGTTTTGAAGGTTTCTACTTTATGCTATTTATTTCATCAAATATTTTGATTGAGCACCAATTATCAACCAAATATTGAATTATAAGTGAAATCCCACGAGGGTTTAAAAGCAGTGCATTCTCCAAGCAGAGAGTAAGGTACTTGCAGTGTTTTTCTATGTTGTGTGGTTTTTTGCTAAATATAATTGCCTTTTTTTTATCTTTGTTATTCTTTTTATCACAGATCTTTTTTGACCCACATGCCTAATGGAAATTACCTGTTGAAGAAGCACCCTTTTTAAATTCCTACCCATTTTTTTTCTGATTGACATTTGTGAAATAACTAAAAATGAAATCCAAGGCTCTTCCTTTGAATACTACTGGGGCGCTCTCTGTTTCGTTGTGTTTTTCCCTTTCTTCAAGTCCATTTAGCTCTCTAAGCATGTCTTTTCACATTTCAGATGTTCACAAAATGACTAAATACAAGAGATGACTGTCTACACGACTCCATTACTAGAAACACTGATAGTAGGCTACAATGATCTGTTAATTGGAGCATTAGACAAGACATCTGCATCCCCAAAAAGAGTGCATTCCAGCTGTGAAGAGGGGACTACATAGTCATTTGCATCACATTTGTGGTGCTTACCACAACTGTTAAAATGCCCTTGAGCAAAGAAATGAATCCCTTCCTTCCCAAAGGGATGCTGCTGCTGCTGCTGTTTGACCTTTGCTCCGACAATTCTGCTTTCTGCCTGGTGCTTTCCACGAAATCCCTTCTCTGGTTTGCCATGTTGTATATAATAAGAAGAGCACCACATGCCTCATATACTTAAACATTAATTAAACAATGACACCAACTGATTAGACTTAGTTGTGTGTTTATTTGTTGGTTATCTATTTCCTGTCAACAAAGAGGAGCGACTGCATTGTGTCTTTACCTTGACGATGTCACCTTGTGCTAGTTGAAAGTTGCTTGCAGTGATGTTGATGCCTTTGCCTGTTTGGACCTGAATGCTGTACACACATTCGTGGCTGTTGTCATAGTTCATTGGATAGTTTGGTGACAAAAGGATTCCCTCGCTGTTGGAGACTGTCGAGCCACACTCCGCTGCAAGAAATCAAACAGACAATAATAATTATTTACTGGTTTTCCTTTAAAACAAGAGCATGCCCACTTTATTAATAATAATAATAATAATACATTTTATTTGTAACGCACTTTAAAACGCATTTCCAATTAAAAGAAATCCCTACAAGCCTTCAATAAATAGTTTTGCTATTTGTTTCCAAGCACTATTATCATCATCATAGCAGTCTTTCTCTACCACAGGTCTAAACTGGTGAAGTCTGGGAGCTTTGGAGTATGACACATGTACAATGTAACTGGAGCTGTTATGTTGGACGGTTACAGCAGACGGTGAACTAAAGGGAGAGTGTCCGCTCAGATGCTCTTTGGGTGCGCTCGGCAAAACACAACCTGACCTGAAAACGTTCAATGAAAAAGTGAAACACTGGCTGAAACTAAACCAAACCTGCGATCACTGATTATTTATTGGGAACATACATATTTAAATCGATTGTATTGTACGATGTTGTATTATGTGATTTTATGTATGATGTGCTATTCTGTGTTTTCTTTTTTATTTATCTTCTTTTTCTTAAAAGCCTAACCAGGGACATGGTCTGCAAATTAGCCATGGCTAGAAGTCCTATATACGTTGCATCGGTTGCACTTTAATTAAGTGTAACAATGCTTATGTATTGTCCCTGTCAAATAAACTAATAAATAAAAATAAATATGAGCGAGTTTACGAAAAGCAGGTCTGCTCTCTCACACCAAGTAAGTCTACTAACGACCTGCAGATTAATTTAACGACACGGTCCTCATATCTTTATTTTTCATATAAAATATATTCCAACCTAAGGCCAACTGCGGACGCTTCAGTGAAACTAATCAATCCTCTCCATGTTCTATGATCGTGTGCCAGCTATTGAGACTTTCGGCAAGTGCAGACCAGACTGTACAGTGTAAGTGACATGACGCGATATTACACCGTGACTTCTCCTCTATTTTAGCCTCCTTGACTCAAGTACAGGATCTGATGGAACAAGGAACGATATAGGATTATATCGTGGATCGTAATAAAAATCACTAAACAATAAGTCGATTGCATTGAATTTCCATTATCGGGATAATCGTGAATATCGTCACGAGTGACTTGAAAAAACTCTCTTGCTTCTCATCGTGGTAGAGACGTGAGAAATAGAGCTAGATTTAAAAAGAAAATACAGGAATTATCACGTAAGAAAGAACAGACTCACACAATGTTGCTATGTTTTAAAATGTATTATCCCTTATTTATACAGCGGTACCTATGATTTATAATTATTTCATTTATGATGATTTATTTAAGTTTGCTGGGTTGATTGTTTTTCACTAAAAAAGATGTGTCCTATCTGTGATGCAATTAAAATATTTGTTCCTGAACAAAATGTAAGGTAAAGTGAATCCAATATGTTTTAGTGCCATTTTAAGAATTTTAATATTTCATTCATTTTGTATTTTGATGATTATCGGGATAATATCGTGAATTGCAATTATTTTGGGCAGGATAATGGTGAAAGTTTCATATCGTCCCATGCCTAGAAGGAACTAGTTTAAATGACACAGAGCCTCCGCTATGAAACAACTACTGTACCGTAGATCTCTGGAGTCAGCTCTTAAAATGTGCTATAATGTAATCGAGCTCCTCTGGGACAAAATAAATCAGTTTTGGTGGTATTGTCCCTGAACTCCTCTCCCTCAACCTGCCCTTGGAGAACCTGACTTCTTGGAGGTTCATATCTGTGCCAAATACAGTTAAAACATGACGCTGGCTAACAATCCATCAATACACACACACACAAACAGGAAAGAAAACGGAATAAAAGCAGCTGACCACGTACCCACACACCTTGGCAGAGGGGCGCTCCACATGCGGCGGCCACCTCCCAAGCACACGATCTCCCTCGCCCCCTGCAGACGATATCCGGTGTTGCAGTAGAACGCCAGTGAGTCACCGATGCCAAACCTGGAGCCCGTGTGCCAGCCGAACCTCGGCGTTCCAGGGTCCTCGCAGGGCTCGAGATCGTACTCTGGAAACCAGATAGCCAAAAGAAATCAGTTGCAACAAATTAAAATGCAGTTTTCCACACAAAATATATTATTAATACTCCATTAGAATGATTTGTTACTTACACTTAACATTGATAATAATCCCCCTGTTCTCTTGCTCCCTTCAAATGAGTGAGTGCATGTTCAGCCAAAGCAAGCAAGTATCGTAACTCGTGGGGATTAACAGTCTTGCACAAGGACACTCCATCAGGTTGGGATACACGCCAAAAGCTTGAACCCTGGATGTCTGGATGAAGGATGTGCTCTCTAAAAACTAGGCCACCCTGCGTGTAATATTATTATACATGAGCTGTTGGTGGCCTTATCATTTGAGATGTAGATGCAGCTCAGGCTGCATAGGAAGAAGAAGGTCTTGCTCCCAGCAGCATTCCTCTCACGGGCTGTACTTCACAGTATGCACAACTACGACCGACTATTGATTTCAAAACGTCACGGCAGCATCTTACTGTAGGATGTGTTCTGACAGCATTGGCAAATTTTTATCAAAGGTCATAAAAGGTTAAAAAATGAATTCTAATCAAGAAATCTATAGATGCTAATTCCAGAGCATGCAAGGACACACACAAACTACATTTCATGAATATTCATGGCTGCATAAGTTATGCTTCACTTCAGCGAACAGCAGGCAAACATTTAGCCAGCGTGCTCATGAAGCAGACCCTCTCTCTCTCTCTCTCTTTACTATATCTCTCACTCTCTCTCTCTCACTCTCTCTCACTCTCTCTCCGCCCTCTCCATCAACCCTGCTCACTCAGCATCACCATCTGTCTCATCTCTTTTCTCTCCCTCCATCTCCCTCCCTAAGCCTCCCATCTCTACCTCTCTCTCTCTCTCTCTTTCTCCTTTCCTTGCTCTCTGCATGGGGGGCCCATTATTTCTGTTCCCCCCCCCCCTTCCATCCAGAGGAAACCGACCCACATGGCATGCTTTGATGATCATTCTCATCACGGTCAGACAGCGTGTACCTGCGTGACCTCGTTGTCTCTTAATTATCCTCCTCTGATGAGCGCAGCCTGAAGCATGGTCTACCTTAAGCCCGCTCCCATTCTGACCGACAAATCACTCCTCACATGTTACTTTATGCATGCTTTAGAGAGGCTTAGCACTTTTGATCTCATCATTGAACGAGCTGTCTCTCTCTCTCTCTCTTTCTGTCTGTCACGGTGTCTTTCCCTTCTGCTTTCTACCTCTTCTACTTAACTCCACCCACCACATTTTCAGCTTCCTCACTCCTCCACAAAATCATCTTCCTTCCTCTTTTAAAGCTTTCCCGACCAATACTCCCCCCCCCCCCCCCCCCCCCCCTCCCCCTCCCCTCATATGCCTTCGTACCCGAGAAGGAGATGTTGAATCCCTGCAGCGATATAGAGAAGTCAGAAATGAAGCGTAGCTGGGCCTTGAAGTTCCCGTATAGGCCGGCGTTGACTGGCGAAGGCCGCTCTGAGCCGGTGAGTCGAGCCAGCGGCTGGGTGAAGCTGCCGTTTTCTGTTATCAGCAGGTAGTCATGGTGATCCTCCAGGTGGAAGGAGTAAAAAGTGAATTGGACACCTTGGAGGAGAAAATAAGAAGCCCGGCGTTACAGGTTTTCAGGAAAGTACGAAGAATCACTCATAGCCATATAGAAACAGCTTTGAATAGAATATGTAATGAATAAATTTGATGTTTTCATGTCCATAGTGACCCATAAGGTTAAGAAATGGATTTACTGTTTACACTGTAGGGCACAGACTGAAATCTAATGCTAATAAGCTCAAACTCAATGTGACTAATATTCAATTTAAATGTTAGCTATAATTTCAAATGTCATTATCATGATTAAAAATCAGTTGTATTAATTTGGGTTTAGCTTGCTGAAACATCCATCTACAGCACACAACGCATTTTTCATTCATTAAATAACGAATGCATTAATCCTTACAGCAGCACTAGGAATGAGCATACTAAAATGAAGCCTACTAAAACTATCATACTAAGATGAAGCCTACTAAAACTATCATACTAGAATGAAGCTTACTAAATCTATCATACTAAAATGAAGCCTACTAAAACTATCATACTAAAATGAAGCCTACTAAAACTATCATACTAAGATGAAGTCTACTAAATCTATCATACTAAAATGAAGTCTACTAAATCTATTATACTAAAATGAAGTCTACTAAATCTATCATACTAAAATGAAGCCTACTAAAACTATCATACTAGAATGAAAAGGAAAAAAAGGAGAATATAACGTTTAAACTGAGACACAAAAAAGATTAAAAGCAATATGAAAATGCAAAGTGGATGTAAAACAGTGAAAATGATTTTCACAGATTAAAGCTCTATGTAATTGAAGAGTAATGGCCTTTCCACCAGTATACGAGCATTCATCAGTATGTCTGTATCTGCCCATCTTGTGAAACATTAAAACACATCTCTAACCGACCGAGCAGGCCAAAGATACAGATTCACATGAAAACAGAGAACGTAATCGCTGATAGAAAAATCTGCTACAGCAGAAAATATAATTAGAAATTGTGTTAAGGTTGGTCAAGATGATTCTAAATGTTGTATCAACAAACTATCATTTAACTTTTCGATTGGAAAACAAGATGTAGGTCTGTACACCCTGCTTCTATTTCCACACTGTAACTCAACAGCATCTTCATTCCATCCATGATGGCCAGTTGGAAGCTTTCCAGCACAATACGCACACTGCCACTTTAATGCCATCTGTTGAATCTGTAGGAATATGACTCTATAATGTCCTCCACAGTGTTTGGCTCACTTGATAAAGAAAGTCCCAAATGGCCATAAAATAAAAAAAACAACAAAATGAAATGATTGATTGCGCTCTGTAAAACAGCAATTATATTACAGAGAGTCAAGCCAAATGATCAATTAATCAAGAGCCATCCCTGTGAGGGTACATCCCGATATTTTAATATAGTTGGTACGGGATGTGGGTAATTACTGAGAGGAATAGTTACATAGCTACTATCCCTAAAGATGAATTTGTCTTCCAGTCAGTAGCCACAGGATAAAAATACACAAGAAAAATCAGTGCCGTGATAAAAGATTCATAATCCTGATGTGAAGCATCACCTGTGCTTCAGGCAGTGCAGAAGAAAATCTGAAAACATAAATATTATGAAAACCATCTGAAGAAATTGCATATTATGTAGGACATAGACTGTAGTACAATGAGCATGGTATAGTTTAACCTGATGGTCCTCATGACCTCATGGCTTTGGTTTTGCTCAGCTACGCTCAGTCAACTGAGACTCTCCAAGTCATATTCCATCAACTGAGTCTGCCACTGATCAAAAAAAGTGATGTTCAATAGCTTATTTTCATTACTTACTATTTGTAATGAGTCAGATGTGTTTATCATGCTTTGGGGTTTTAGGTGAGGTCTATGGAAAAGTCCTTAGTTTTGTTATAGGAGTGTATACGAGGTTTGATTGCTAATTGCCCCGCACTGATTTCATGTGGCATTTTGAATAATTTGATTATAATTAGTCAATTAGTTGGAAATTTTCATCATTTCGAGTTGTTATCGGTTTTCAGTTGTGGGTGCAATCGAGTTTTATGTCTTCAGTTATTGTTGAATGTTTAAGGATCCATGTATGAAATGAAAAGGATAATGTTGATAGGAGAACATGTGTGAAGTTATTGCTATAATCACTCAACAGATATAAGACAGGAAGAAAGGAAATAAAAACACAGTGCAAGTTTTTTTAGTAGTTTTTTTTAAACAAGTTTTCATTTGTTGGTGTGAGTTATCTAGGGGAGGATTAAAGGAACAGTGTTTAATATTTCGGGGGATCTATTAGCAGAAATGGAATATAATAATCAGAACTATGTTTTCATTAGTGTTTAATCACCTGAAACTAAGAACCGATGTGTTCGTTTGTTTAGAATGAGTACTCCACCTCTTTAATGCATGTCTCTTAGAAACTACACACACAGATACAGTATAACCATCAGATTGCCATCATGAGCATAGTGGGTCACATATGTACAGTTAGTATGTATGTCTATGTGTAGAGTAGGTACATTAATCTGTTCCTACATGGCAAGAAAAAGAACTGGCGAGAGGAGATTAACTCAAATTGGAGATTTTAGAGACAGAAATGTAAGAAATGCTTAATTTTGCTTTTATCATGTCAAACAACTGAGAGTGGAGGGAACGCTTGTGAGGTTTCAACCATCAAAGATGATTCTTTAGAGGAAATAGAGGTGCTAGTTTTGGACAATAGGATCAATTGGTAATGGCATTACAATGGGCCTTCTGGAGGAATATAAGGAGAAATCCTACGGTGAAATATAGGGATAATACAGCTAAGTGCTAGGCCACCGAGATAAGCTCAGTGTGCTTTTCAAATGATAAGGAATAAGAAGGTCTCGGAGAACTGGTTACCTATCACATTACTGACAGTGAGTGCTGTGATAATGGAATTAAAATAATTAAATAGAGAATAATATGTGAATAAACCTGAGATATCAGATTTTTCTTACTAGGTGAACCACTGACATGTCAAAGCTGTTCATTAAAAGGTGGAATTATGAGAAGCAATATTCTCAGTGAAAAATGCTATTCAACTGAGGAATGGAGGTATAAATCTGTACTGTAAAACACTGGCTCAAATCAGCATAATAAGTGGAAGAACTGCTGATAAAGAAGAACTACAAATTAAACTGAATGCTCCGATAGAACACACTTAAAACGAAGGAATCACACGTGTAAATCTTCAGTGAGTGTAATATTATCCCGACGCATATCCTGGCTACTTGTCAAAGATGAAAAAAGTCAGTGCTTTTAAATTAGCTTTGCTTCACTTCTCACTTTATAATAATAAATCCCTGTAATGTTCCTGGAATCTGTTGAGGTGGCGCCGTTTTAATTTATAGTTTTATAATATGGTCATCGTGAGGACTATTCAATGTCAGTGTGATAAGGAGCACTATAAAAACAAATGAATGATTCACGCTAGTACAAAATTAAAAATTAACTTAACATATCTATAACTACACTGTATAAGGCTTAAGACTAAAATAAACATTCAAAATATATATTTTAATAAGCATTGTATGTATATTTATATGTTGAAGAATGTATGATTTTAAATTAGTGGGGTTCTCTTACCTTTCCCATGGCTGACTTCTACAGTCCATGTACAGTTTAGGGAGTTGGGATAGAGCTCGGGGAAGCCGGGTGATAAGATGATCCCTCCAGGTCCCGTGATATCCCCTCCGCATGATGCTGAATAGAAAGGGAAGATAATGAATGATAACTGTTGCTGGAAAAAAAAAAAACGAAAATTGTAAATGAACCAATAAATCCTTCACCTGAAGACAGAGGAGCAATTTAAATGAATAATGCATTTCAGTCATATCACATCCTGTCCTGCTATTTTTATGAGTACCTGTAATTCTGCCAACACAATGTTTTTTTTTCTCCCTCTCTCTCCAAACCTGCCCACTGCCACAGCAATAAATTATTCATTAATTCTGCTAACCATCCATATTCTCTCCACTCTTACGGTATCTTAAACGGAAAGTCATTGTCGGAAAACATGCTAATCCATTAAATTGACTTACAATACACAAGAACTGACACAAGCATATTCAGCGGATTAGAGCATCAGGATTTATTTTGATTGTGACTCCAAAGAGATTTTGAATTTCTTCCTAATAAAAACAATGAGCCTAGTGTTGCATCCAGCTATGTCTCAGTCAGGTTGGGAGGATAATCCAGTTGCAACCCAGCGTGTAGAGTAGTTACAGTTAAGGTGACGGGGAGAGTAACACTCATCGTCACCTCACTGATATGACTCTCATGCATGTTGACTATTTACTTTACTGCCAGAGAGCTCCTTATCTCGTCAAAGGAAGTTAATGAGATAAATGTCTACCCTCTCTGGCTGCTGAGGACCGGGAGGTTAATGCTAGATCCGTTTGAAGGTTAACCCGTCTAATTGGATATTGTTCAAACCTGCAGCCGTTTTCTCATGCTGTCATTGTGTTTCAACTAAAAGGTCAATTCAGATAAAGGGCTCTGCTTTTTTAAATGTAGCGTTAATGAAAATTGATAAGCTTTGTTTTCTTCTTTTCTTCTGTCTTCAAAGATTCTCTATGATTGAGGGATTGTCTCCACACAGTTCTCAACATGGTACTGGCTGAGCCAGCGCTAGCAGCTAACGGGGTTAACGGCATTAACAGTGCTGACAGAGCTAACAGTGTTTACCTGGGGGGGGATCCGGAGGGGGGGGGATCCGGAGGGGGGGGGCGCTACGCTGACAACGACGGCGTTATCAGCGGTAACCGCCTAGGGATGTTACGGTCCCAGAAATGTATTAGTCAATACCAATACCAGTGAAATCCCACGATTCTCGATGCCCATTCGATACCACGGTAAAAACCAAAAGTAAAACAAATCCCATGTACTTTAACATTCACTCCTTTATTACAGTTTGCATAACAGGTTTTGTTAGGAAGTTAAACAGGTCATAATTCCCTCGCTATGCTATTATATATTTTATATTGCTGTGAAAACATCTCCTGGTGAGAAACTTGAATAAATACAGTTGTTTGAAGATTACATTTGAACACATCATGATAACGTTGGAATTTACTTTTGCCCGAGACCGAGTAGAGCCTGAACGCATCATAATGTAAATCAATGGCACCTCCCGTGTTGAAGTTGGTAGGATGAGAGCTAGTTAACATTAGCTGTAGAGCGAACAGCGAACAGCTAACCGGCTCTCGTCCTGCTGATTTCAACACTGATTTGTTGTTCACAATGAAGCTTTATCAGGGAAAGAATAGGGCGTGTCCTGAGTTAGTCTGGAGCCCCGCCGGTTCCTACGGTACTGTAGAAAAACAAGTACCATTATGTTTTCAGAATTTTGGCTTCGACTTGGTACCGAAGTATCGGTTCTCGTGACATCCCGACCACCGTATAAGCGCAGCGCAGAGCAGCAGCCATTAGCTAGCCAAGCACACAAACAGGGACTCACATGCACCAACATTCACGTGCAGCCAGACCGGCTATGTAAACACAGCACAGAGAAGTGAGTGTGTGTGTGTGTGTGAGTGTGTGTGTTCTTCGGCCTGAACGCCTTCAGAGTGCTGTTACAACAAAATGCCCAGATGCCTTCTTCAAAACAGCAATAGTTGACAAATATTAGAAGTAGAACTCTTGTGCATGTACATATTTTCAAAGTAATGAATGTCAGATGATGTTTTGGAGGATCAGTGCGATGCCTGAGGCTGCACAGCTGCACACCCCCCCCCCCCTCTTATCCTCTCTCCTTCCACCCTTGGGCTCTCCAGCAAGCACAACACATCAAGGCCTGAATCCTTACCCACCAACAAAATTATATCAAATATTTTATTAATGAGCCAAAATTACATAAAGTCATTAAAAGTGGATGAGTACGCTTGGCAGACGATCTACTTGAGAGGCTCTATAGGCAGAGAGCCAAGGCATTTGGCACCAGTCTGGCACACACCTAAGCAAGACAATGCTCCAAGCCATAAAAGATTTCCAGGACAATCGTTTGGCTGAAGCTGCATAACACGGCACGGTATCATATGCACGGTATCATATGCACGGTATCATATGCACGGTATCATATGCACGGTATCATATGCACGGTATGGTGCTCGCCGCCAACCCTCGCATGTCTTTCAATCGTTATATTCTTTCAACTGAGTGATCTGTGACTAAGAGAGATCATTTACGGTTTGTGCGCTGCAACAATAATCGCCACAATTGTCCTTCAGTGCGCCTCTAAAGAGCACAAAGAGCAAACACTGCCGGGAGAGGGAGATTATGTGAGATATCAAAACTATCAGGAACATGCTGAACTTAATGCTTTGAAGTTGAGCATAATCCGTCTTCAGTGTTACATGATTCATAACACCCCAAGTCGGCTGTTCACACAAGGACTGGGTCTATTTGTTGAATTAAAAGCACTGTGACGAGCGTATGTTTGGTTAGTCAGACCGGCTGTAGGCTTCCCATAGTCACGTATACTGGTGTCGCTACTTCTTTAACTTTAATTCTGCACACTACAAAACATCTCTACCTCAGTTCTTATCCTGCATTATATTCCATATCTGACATTTCTTAATATCTGTTTCTCCTATATTTTATCACCCAGCACTATATCACTTTCTGCACTACATTCACTTTTTCTTTAAATAGTCCTGTATCTCAGTTGTTACTCTGCACTATATTCATTTTTAACAGTTCTTCTGCACATTGCATATTTTGTTTTAAACTCTGTATTACTTACATGTGTCTTGTTACTACCTGTGTCGTTTTACTAATATGTGTACTACTTACCTGTGACGTTTTTACTAATATGTTTGCACTATGAAACTGTGATGCTGGATACTTGAATTTCCCTCGGGATCAATAAAGTTACTATCTATCTATCTATCTATCATGCCAGCAAGGCCATGCATTTTTTTTCGTTTTGAGGTTTGAGAGTAAAATATAGTAATGAAAGCAGCTGCTAAGAACCCAGTTACCTTTTGAAAAATGAATTTAGAGACCTCTTGTCAGTTACCAGTGGCAGCATCCCTTAAGTATTTGTGGCTAAAAGACTCTACAGCACACACTGTACGTGGAAATACTCTCTCTCACAATAATGATGACATCCTAATGAGCTGATGTGGCGCTGTATAAAATTCAATCAGTGCTTCGGGTTAATCACTAAATGTCCCCTCAATGACTCTTAACATTCATGTTAGAATGCTTCAAGGACAAGAACGCTGGTCCTTGCATTTGATGGTCATTCAGCTCTGAGGTGTTCAAAGTGCCACATATTATGTCATAGTGTCATCCAGAGTCATTTTAAGAGCATACAAACCAAAATAGTATAAAAAACTGATCTTACAAATATGATTAGCACTCAAAAGAAAATGGTGCCGTCATGGATGAGACTGATGCCTGAGCTGAAACTGTGATATTTGGTATACGTACCATCACAAGTGGGCAGTGGTTGGCTCCAGAAGTGGTTCTTCTCACAAACCAGCGGCTCCTCGTGGCTCAGCCTGTATCCCGGGTCACACTGGAAGGTCACCGTGGAGCCGATGGACAGGTCGTGGCTTAACCGTACGCCATTCACTGGAATACCAGGATCCATGCAGGAGTATGTGTCCAAGGTGACCACTAGAGGAATTCAAATCAAACACTTCTTCAATATGTTTTGACACAATTGTACATCTTCGTCTTGGCAATTGAATTTTAACTGTTGCATTTAATTTGTGTTCACAACCTTTAGGAAGAGTCTAGTTTATGTGTTAATTTAAAGGTTTTTTGTCTGTTACTGTGACTGAGAATGATTATTACCAAGCCAGATAATTACAAAGCCAACTATGTACCAAGTTAAGAAGTATTGTGCAAGTGACTAAGTTTTTTTTTTTTTTTAATTTCTGTCACACAGTATGTCAGATTCTCTTCGATGTCTGCTCTTGCTTATGCAAATAAAGTAAGACTGTTGAGCTACAGAGGTATATTGAAGTCATACAGCATTCCTGCAACATGAAATGGTAATTCTATTTTTGCAATCAGTCAGATTTCTAGGCCACATTCGAACAAAAAAAGTGCAGACAGAACCTTTGAAGTTATTACAATCATCACAACAAAGACAGAGCTCGGGTCGCATACATAATAGAGAAATAAGAGATTTACTTTGACTTTTAAATTTAAAAATGAATGCTTGCTCATGCTTATTCAAAAGTGGGAAAAATATATTGCATGTCGCAAAAAGGAGAGTGCACAGAAAGAGTGACACATTTCAGACAATAGCAAAAGCTGTTTTATAACTCGACACTGCTGCGACAGTTTCTGTCTAGATAACCTTGATAGAGTTGTTGGTTCCTCTGGCGTTAAAGAAAACCAGGTTTCATCTTCCAAGTAGGGATGAAAAGTTACCGGGAAGGCTATTCTAAACTACAGGATTATCAGAACCTGTATTTTTATCTTTTACTTTTTCAGTTTTGCAAACGATTTAATTGAACATGTAAGCATTAATATTAGAGAGTCACTGGGAAATGGTTATGGTCTGTTTATTAATCTATCTATCCTTCCATTAATTCAAGTAGCTCTGAAAGAAGTGCTACAAAGCTGAAACTATTTATCGTTGGTTCTCTTTCGGAGGTGTCCTTGTTCTAGGCCAGGTTCCTGGTTCTAGGCCAGGTTCCTGGTTCTAGTCAGGGTTCCTGGTTCTAGGCCAGGTTCCTGGTTCTAGGCCAGGTTCTGGTGCTGCAGTAGTTTCAGGTGATTGACCCAGTCAAGGGACTTAGACATGTCAGCAAATAGTATCCTGTTCATTGTGAGTGTCTGGCATCAGTGACTGTGATACCTGCATGAAGTGCATTTAAAGGAGCAGCACACAATGTGAAATTAATGTAAAATTGCATCCACTGCAGAATCAAACAGCACCAGATGCACACGCTCTCAGCAAGTCAAACAAATATTGTGTGAAAACGTCCAACAGCCCTCTGTAATCCATTTGGATCCATTGGGAGAAGTGTAGTACTACTGCATGGCCAGCTGAAGCTTCTTTTGGCCATGTTGCACAGCTTTATCAACAAGAAATGACACAGTTATACTATATGGTTTGTGATCTATAGATTACAGTCATCAACATTAATAACCTGTATTACAGCCCAGGCCCACTGATTATTCATAACAAGGCTCTTCCTTTGTACTGCTAGTCCTCTGTAGGTAACCTGTCTTGCTCTCCTTGAATAATACGTGATATTTTTAGTAAGGAAACACATGGATATGACCTTAAGTAGAGCATTCATTGATCACTTCTGGCCTCAAGGGTGCAGGAATTTGGTTGAAAATACCATGGTCAGGAGTGAAATTAGAGGAAACACACATTGAATATATGAGCCTATGTGTGATTTGATCAAATTCTGTAGTATTTTTTGTAACTGAATAGATCTAAATGATCCATTACATACGGTACAAAGGGAATGTAATGCAGTGTTTCTGTGCCTCAGTTTATTCACAGTCTAATTCACAACAGCCTCGCTTTGTAAGACCAATTTCACAAATGAACTAGGCTGGGTTTCCCCAAAGCATTTCAGCAATAAGATATGTCCTAAATTGCAATGGAAGAAGCTAATATGATCTTACTGTTATTGCTTTTCAATAGCCTCATCAACAAAAGAAAAATGCACTTGAGAGTGAAACATAATAAGACAAAAGCACTTGTGGTCTGCATTCAGTCAATAATACAGACATAATAACAAACTCTGTCTTATGAATCACATCTGAGTGACAGGGGTAATGGCGCTAGTGCAAGCAATCGTGAAAATAGATCACACTATGTCCAGAGTATTTTTCTATTTGATTTTTCAAAGACTACCACTCCATGCATAATGATGTGGAGAAGAAAAATTCAAAAACACAAACTCCACCGAGAGCAGAAGATTTTACTCAGTTATTCACAGTATTCGATTCTGTACCTCTGAGGGCGAATAGTTCTCTTCCCTCATCCAGATGTTCTTAGTCAGTCTGTGCACAGACAACCTTGGACCTTTAACCTTGAGGCTACTGTTGTGGCTACAGTGCAAGAACACATCTGGATAGCAAAACAGTGAATCTGGGGTCGGGATTTACTGTCGGGCTGGTGGTCCTTTCAAGTCCTTTGTTGACATAAATTACCACAATTGCATCGAAATCTCTGCTATTTAGTCTTCAGTGTTACAATAATAATATATATAATATATATATATTCAATAAGCTGCATTGATTAAGATGTACAGCCGACTCCTGCAGTTTGGCTTTGATTTCACCCAGGAGCCATCCCATAACCTCCCACACAGAAGGCCTTTTTAAACTAAGTTACTGTGAGATATCCTTGAGAATGAACATTAGTGGTAACATAAGATTCACAATACAGTGTTGACCTTGGTCTCCTTCTAAAATGAGCAATGTTTAAAATTCTGTAGTCTTACTCTTGAATTTTTATCCCCGCACCTGAACTGAAAAAATGTAGTTTCATCCTGTGAACTGAACAGATAATACTGGTGCTCTTGTCACGTAATTCACCTGAAACACATCCTCACCACAGTCTGGTCTTGACACATAGTTTCAGAAACTTTATAAAAGTGTTACAAGAAAGGCAGACCAGTTTAAATGTAATTTAAACCACAGCATACTTGGACTTTTGTCTCCTTTTTTCTATCTAATTTTAAATCAAATAAATGTTTTTGAAGCCTTTGACAAAAATATTTGTGCGCTATCACGAAAATATTTAGCATTCATAACTCCTGAAGTTTTGCAGTGCATGCAGGCGATGCAGCATACTCACCTTCAGAGAATATCTTGAAGCCACTGTTTGATCGACTGTTATCGGTGGTGAAGAGCAGATACAGGAAGTTACTGCTGCTAAACAGGAACTGAGGAACCTGGGTGCCGTTAAACGAGCCAATCAGAGGAGAGAGCAGGTTGGGACCGTCATGCACTTCCAGGAAGTCATAACTGAGCTCAGTTTGAAACCTTGAGAGTAAAGAGAGCAGAGAGAGGGAGATGCAGAGCACGCAGTTATTTGTATTCAATACAACACCTCTGACAGGTTGAAGCCATTTAGCCTGTTGTGTCCGCAGAGAAAACGTTCTAATTTAGTGGAGATAAATGAGAAGATAAAGCTTCACATCAAGTCTTCCAATTATTGCAATAGTATAAGATCAATGAGTTTCTTGGAAATCTGTCATGGTATGGATCCGTGGTCACCCTCAGGTCTCTGCATCATCAAACATCAGCACAGAGTTCTAATATCACTATAAACAAATACCTTCAGACAATGTGAGCAAGAGACGAGCCACGCCTCGCTACGGTAATAATGCAAAGAGCTTAAAAACAGAAGCAGCATAAACTAGGTATAGAAAAACTTAGACTTATTTGAAGTGAAGAGGAGCAAAACAATCATAGAGAAGGTAGCGCTGTGTTTCTTTACAAAGGAGTGTGTCAGCACTGGGAAAGCGTTGATTATAAAATATGAACATTTTATGGTTTTGCTCTTTAATGGTAGGAAATAAAGATCTTACAGCAAGGATATTTTTTTTTCTTTTTATTGCAGCTCTCTAAGGAAGTGAGCGGGAGGCAGTGAGCGAAATAAAGAACTACTCCAGGCTTTCAACATTTTTGGAAACTAGGTCCAGGACTGCGTTCCACCTCCTCTGACTTTCTATTTCTAACTCAGAGGCTTCCAGGGATCGGGCTACGCCTTCTCCGTTTGTGCACATGAACAGTATGTGCATAAATTCACTTTTTGTGTGTGTGTGTGTGTGTGTGTATATACTGTATCTGACAGTATAGCAGTGTGGACAGAGGCACATAAGGGATGTGTGTTGTCTCCGTTTTTGTCTGCATCTTTGTGTGAATGTACAGTATGTGTGTATCTTTGTGTGAGTGTACAGTATGTGTGTATCTTTGTGTGAGTGTACAGTATGTGTGTATCTTTGTGTGAGTGTACAGTATGTGTGTATCTTTGTGTGAGTGTACAGTATGTGTGTATCTTTGTTGTTGCAGCTCTGTCATACAAACCTGTCAAAGCTGATCTTGATGGAGCTTCCCGGCTCGGCCTCGATGACCCACTCACAGCTCAGCGAGTCTTTGTAGTAGCCCGGCCACCCCGGGGAGAGGATGACACCGGACGGCCCGGAGTAATGGCCCCCGCACGGAGCTGGAGGAGCAGAGAGGGGGGAGAACGGGGGGGGGAGATGGGGAGGATAAAGATATAAATTAAAGACAAAGAGATCGAAGAGGAGAAGAGGAGGTGGAGAAACGTTTTTTTTTTTTAAAGATGATACCACTCAGTAATCTTTTTGCACCCACATGAAAAACCTTGAAAGAAAAATAGGATGAGTCACCAAAGTGCTGTAGTTACACAAATACCTGAAAATAATACAACAAAAATGTAGCTCAGTTTGGGCGAACTGCATGTTCCACATAACCCACTCACTTTTTTTTTTTTTTTTTAAATGGAGATGCCCTCTGTTCTTTCTCTTCCTAACTCAATAGCTGACACAGCTGTCCACCAACCACACAATTATTAGCTATTCCATTTCAGTACCTTCACATTTGGGGATGAGTCCGCTCCACATCCCCTTGCCTTCCTCCAGATGGCACGTGATGGTGTCGGCTCCCTGCGTCTTGATGAAGCCTTCCTCACAAACCACCGAGATGGAGCTTCCCAGTTGGA
Organism: Sebastolobus alascanus; assembly: GCA_916701645.2. Lineage (NCBI taxonomy): Eukaryota > Metazoa > Chordata > Actinopteri > Perciformes > Sebastidae > Sebastolobus > Sebastolobus alascanus. The sequence goes on along the minus strand of CAKAOJ020000340.1, from coordinate 1,418,850 downwards.
AGCTGTCCCCAAAGCGCCTCGCGTTCAACGGTATGCCGGGGTCGGGGCACTCATTACGCCCGAAAGCTTGTAATGAGAAGAAAGAGAACAAGATCTAGTGACAAACGCTCTGGTGTGAATGAGAAATGGGGTCTTTGAGGAGTCGGGAGATAAGGGAAATGGATGTAGCTGTCCGTAGGAGAGAAAAACCCCTAACAGAGGTCTGCTCTTTACTCCTGAAGGTGACAATAGCCTCTGTGTTTAGACCTTATTGTGCCTTCGCCAGGACAAAGAGAATTACGATGCTGTTGTATTAAGATTTAGGACCTGTGTGCACTGTCCTAAATGCTGCTTTTTTGTTTTGTTAAGGCACTTTAGCTTCACTTGGGGTGCAATGTAGTTGCATCTCTCCTTGGTACTGCTGAACTTCATCTCATCCTTTATCATTAATAAGATATAAGATGTAATTTGTTTGCACTTTCCTCTAGATAATTCTTGTTTCTTTGGTTAGTTTGTACTAGTCCTGTCCTGTCCCAGTCCCTATATTTGCAAAGAGACATTCACACTAATCACCACACTATTCCCTAACCATAAAAGGAATTATTTGTTTCTAAATGCTTTACTATGCTAATGGATCAAACAGCCTCTTACTGCTATAGGTGATGTTGAACCCTCGTCCAGACATGGAGTGATCAGCCTGAAACTCCAGCTGCAGCACGTTGCTGTTGGACGTCAGGTGGGAAGGAACTTCGGCCCCTGAGAAGCGTCCTAGTATCGTGGCTCCTGATTGGTCCCCGTCTTTGATGGTGAGGAAGTCGTAGGGAGGCTCCAGGTCAAAGTCGTTGAAGGCCAGGTGGATTCTGGAGCCGGGCTCAGAGATAATGAGCCACACACAGTTGAGGTTGTTTCCGTATCCCTCCGGGTAGTCGGGAGATAACACCGTCCCCATGGGAGCCGTGAAGTTGGAGAAACAAGGAACTGTGTGATAGAGGGGGTGAAATATATTAGTAATGATTTAAAAACTTAAATATCCCAGGCCAGGCAATTTGTTTTACAGCAACTCTCACTGGTCACATGTACACGGTGACAGGATCAGGCACAAAGATCAGAATAAAACAACGGCAGTACTGTGTAACTAGCTCAGCAGCCGGGAGACAGCTCTGCTCCCTTGGGTGCTGAGGAGATGGAGAAACATAAAACTGTAAGGGGGATGGAACAGAGGAGTTAGTGTACAAAGATACAGACATACAGCAATATGGGCACACAGGAATACTGCACACTGTCCCAATACAACAGAAGAATAGATTTTTGATATGGATATGGGTTAGCTATAAACTCACAGGGGGGGGTTCAGGCTGTCTTGAGAAAGGACAACGTACAGTATAATGCAGGTTCCCCTTCTCCTGAGTATTTGTATAGCGGGTTACATTATGTACCCTACTTTCTTCTCTTTCAAATAACACGGCAACCGTATCCTATCAACTTCCCATTTTACGTTATGTATATTGCTATTTACACACGCAATGCACTGCATGGCCATTTAACAACACTGTAATTAATCCTCCAATAGCTTAGTGTCATTGTGAACTTTCCAAGCTCGTAAGTAATTGCTCCATTTTGCTGTCATGAAAAAAAAAAAAAAAAAAAAGCATGTATTGGACTCACATATGCAGATGGGGATATTAGCCGACCACTGATTGTTGTTCTGGCAGGTTATCATCCTCTCCCCGATGAGCTCGAATCCAAACTGGCATTCAAAGCGCAGAACATTTCCATTTAGAAAGCCACTACCATCCTGGTAACCGTACAGAGGAGTACCCGGGTCTCCACAACTCTCTTTGTCAATCTCTGTGGGTGAGGAGAGGAGGGAGGGAGGGAGGGAGGAGGGAAAGAGGGGAAAGGGGGAAAAGTAGAGGATCAAGTCAAGCCAAGTACTTGAGGTACTTTTTTTTACTTTAACACTATCTATAAAGGTCCAGGTGAAGAGTCTGAGAGCCTGGTTAAGAAAGTTTCTCTTTAGAAGGAGATAGAGAAGCAAGTGAGAGGCAGGCGGACAGATAGAAGCACAGAAAGACAGACAGGAAAATGGACTCGTTGCTCCACCGAACAAGACATGAATCCAGACAGTGAGAGATGATATCAGCACTAAAGTCTGTGTACCTTTATAGTTGATCTTGAAGCCGATGGAGCCCACACTCTCATCAGACTGGAGATGAAGCCACATCTGATGGGACATGCTGACGATCAGATCTGGGACAAAGCTCCCAGTCAGCCTGCAGACAGGGAAACACTGCTATCAGAACCCACTTCTCAAACATCATCTCATCACAAAGAGCTATTTCAGAAATGTCTGAAGTGATTTAAAATGTATTGAAACAGAAATACAATGTACTGTATGCTTTATACAGCGTTGCATAATAGTAATTATAGGGTTCAACAAAGCAAGCCTTCATTTAAATGGTGCAGTCATTAAATTCATTCAGAGGCTCTCCGCATATCACAACATTATCTAAACAAATATAGATCTAGCCAGCTCTGCAAAACATTTGACTGCATGAGCAATATCATAGTACAATATATATCCAATAAAGTAGTTTATGTGGTACTTACACTTGTATTATTGTTTTAGAATCACCTACTTCCCCTCCATCGCCGATTGTTAGCGAGTCATACCCAATTTCTAGGTCGAACTCTTCAAAGTTGATCTGAATAACCTGCAATAAAATATAAGTCACTTTTACCATCTGTTCCTTGATAAGTGTTAGCATGTAGCATGGCAGCACTTCAGAGCATAAGTAGTATCTACAAACATTTATATCCACATAGAGAGCAGATAGTTTATGAACATACATGTTAAGCAATTTGTCTGTCAGCAATGCTTTATAGATTTTATAAATACAAGCCCCACCATCTGCCCGTCCCCAGAGTCCATCTCACCCGTGGTATTCATGTATAGAAGACAAACCCTCTCAACGATGAGCATTAATTCAAAACGATTCTCCAGTTTTATTACCAAATAACCCACCATCTCATTTATGTGTAATTCATAAGATGACTGCTCATTTCCATAACGTGCCTTTAGAGAGAGAGTTTCTGGAGACAGCTCAACTGAAAGAGGCGAGCCTATGCGGAGGAAAGCCTACGTAATGCCGTAGCAACATGTTTGATCGATCCTGTAAGACTTCCTCCTCTCTCTTAAGATAGCTGCATATTATAACCTACATTATGGTACTTTTATGAATTATGCAGAAACTACCCCTTAAACTCAAATCGACGATGTCATCAAGAGGAAATGGGAGACAACCATAAAGCTCAACTCACATCAAATTTGTGAGTGTTGATAGAAAAAGGCGTTGACGAATGTTGCACATCCGTGCCATGCACCCCCGCAAACAAAGGACACCACAAACATCCTTCAAAGCAATATAGAAACTGACAGCAGCATCTCTTCCCATTACTTTAGAGCGCAAATCAAATACTAAAAACCAATCATGGCAGGCAAATTTGAGAGTCCAAATTTTTTAATTGCCTGTCCGCATTCACCCTTGAGATATCTCTGTCAGCTGTCACGGGGCCTTGATCTTTTTTCAAATGTACATAACATTAGAAAAGATGACTTATTCACTGATTAAACAGGCAGCAGCTGCTTACACTAATAATAATCATTCTACTGCAGAGACGGGACACAATAAAGCCATATTATCACTACCTACACACACGGATTAGTGATGAAAGAAAGAACGTTGTAATGACATGACGACCAACATATGATGACTGCTTGCTCATCCTGAAAATCCCTTTCTCTGGCCATCGGGAGGACGAAGCCTGCACAATATCCATGTATAACAGCCTCATTACAATGCATGCATAAGCATAATTGCCATAATAACACTAATGGACCAAGTTTCAGTGCCAAGTCAATGGCGTGTTTGCCTAGGAGAGGGCACGGAGGCACACATCTACGGCACTTGCCAATCCTAGTGAGTGTTAGTTGGTTAGTTATTGTTTATTAGCAGGATAACATTTAGTGGACACCTCAGTGTATATGACTCACTGGAATACCAATAGAGAGCCATATTTGATGTACTGTAGGAGAGCAGTAATTATCATTAGGAAAACAGCTTTGACCTCTTCACTTTGGGGAATAGCTGATCTCATTCAATCTTTATTTCTCTCCATTTCTGTTTCCCAAGATGAATGAAGCAAATCGCTCAGTTGCCAACAGCCGAGTCTGGTGAGAACTGAAATCCGACCCGCTGCTGCTGTGTCCATTAATGAGGGACAGTGACATTGAACTTAAGTGAAAATACATGCATATTCTATGTAACCTTTTCCCACCTCGGGAAGCCCTTGGAAAATAGATGCATACATAAATACGTATCCAGGAAGGGAATGGCCGGACAAATGCTCTGCACCACGGGGAGGAAGGAGTTTTCTAATGTAAAAAGGTGAGGGTTTACTCTCTGGGGGAACATATAATATATCACTAATGAGGGACTGTTACACTTGTTTATGAAAAACACAAAAGGGACCAAGGATGCACCGATCCAACTTTTACAGTCCCGATATCGATACCGATACCTGGACTTTGGGTATCAGCCGATACAGAGTACTGATCCGATACCAGTATTTAATTAATAAACTGGAAGTGACTGCATCATTCTTTTCTATAGAAGGCAACATCAGGCTTGACTTAAACATTGCTTTCCTAACTTTGTAAAACTAAATGTGACAAATACATACATACTGTAGATATACCTTTACTGAATTGTTATTTATTATTAAAATAATGAATCATGCAACAGCAGCTAAACAATTTTTAGCAGGAAGTACAATTCAAGTGTAAACATATTTAATGCAGCAGCAAATTGGTCAAAACTTAAACAGGAATTAAAGTTCCAGAATATAATGTATATAGTATATAAACATAGAATTGAATTGACGGGCCCCATTGTCACTGATACCTGATCCGGCTATCGGTTTCAGTGCATCTCTAAATGGGACATTACTTATACTCAATACTTCCTTAAACTCTGTCAGGGATTTCTTCAAAAAATGAAATAAAGGAAATAAAAGCCATTTTTTCATCTTTATATATACCACATGTACAGTGCATAGAGACTGCTCTGAATGGTAGTGAAGTAATTCTAACCTAATGGGACGGGAGGTAATGAGGGTAAACACTTATTCTCTCATGTCAGATTATTATTTCACTCCTTTGACAGTAACCACGGCCCTCGTCATGCCTCTAGTCTTTTTCTACAGTATCTGGTATTTTAATCTGGGAAGTAACTGCTTTATTTATGCTGTAAAGCAGATGTGAAAAGGTTTGACTGTACACTGTTCTAGCAGCTGGTACTCTCCAAAGAAAAACAAGTGAAGATGTGAAAACTAATTAGAGTAAGAAGACTACAAAGAAGACCCCAGACTCTGTTGTATTACCTTGTTTGGATCGCTGGCTGTGATGATCCACACACACTGGGAGTTACTCTCATACTGGATAGGGAAGTTGGGAGATGTAAAAGTCCCAGAGGGTCCTTGTAGATTCGACCCACACGTTTTCACTGCAACAGCATAAAGATAAACACGAAGACACAGACGAGAAACACATTAAGTTAAAAGATCCTTGATTATTCAAAAACATATATTAGTATACAGTAGGACTGTTAAATTCTAAATAAATGTGCTCAGAAGGCAGAGCAATAACTCCTGCATTGTAATATGACAGAAAGGTAATACATTGTTTGCACAAGTATAGAGGAGGTCTATTAGCTGCATTTCCATTAATCAAATTCTAAAAGGTGCTCCAGGTATTGTGAAACATAGAAAAACAGGCAGCGCATTTTGGAATGGAATAAGTTGAGTGCTGCAGCAGAGGCTCTCATACATAATTAACAAAAATGAACTTTTCTTTATCTGCATAGAGCCTATATCCAGAGGCACTGCCTTAATCAAACTGTTTTATTAGCTCTTCGGGAGCCTCGCTCACCCTTGCAGACGGGTCTGTGGTCGCTCCAAGCGGCGAAGACTTCTGCTACGCGCTGGCAGGTAATCGTTTTGGAACCCTGCAGCACATGGTCTTCATCACAGGTAAATTGAGCCGTCGCCCCGATGCTGAGAAGATAACAAACACCATCAACGCCTGAAAAAGCAATCAATTCCTCAAAAATGACTCCTGATGAAATATCAAATTCATTCTTTATTTCATGTCATTCAATACAGGTTCACGTAGCCCGGTGCATCAATATATCAGTACATCTATATTCAGTAGATAAATGAGTGAATTTATCAATGTATTTATTAATTGTCGTCATTCTCCATACGTACAGTACAAATGTCCCAGTTAACAATAAGAAACAATGATACCCTTTAATGCAGTGAGCATTTTTGCACACAAACTGATAAACACCTCAATTATGTTCATATATGAATGCTAGACATGAACTATATTGCAAGCTAGAGCTAATAGAGTCCAGAGAGTGATCTTAGACACACGGTAAATATTTACATTATTTATAATTATTTATATTGGACAAAGAAACATCCACTCAGTTGTGCAGGAACCTGAGAGTGAACTCAACTGTGGCAGGCAGCTAAATCTCATTTCTTGAACTAGAGAAGGGATCTAAATTATTTTGAGGTGTTGCATTCTGTATAAGACAAAAATGTGTAATAAAAGTCTGCAACATGTCAAAGCAAACAGTCTTAAAGTGGATATGTATGTTGAGTCTGGTTCATGAAAAAGAAGACAGACTATACTGCACAATATTAGCAAGAAGATTATCCATGAGTCTGGTAAATAGATCAAACATTCCAAATGTGATAGTCATATAACTAAGTTTTAAAAATGATGCAGGCTGCCATAACCAGATTAAAACCGGGCTTATGTGCACACAGATTTTGTTGACTAGATAAAATGTGACAGCAATACTTGGAATATGATGCATGAGATAATACTGAGATGGGAAGGCGAGCATGCTGCCGCGCTCCTTAAGCCTCCTCTTCTACACAAATCTGAGCGCTGCAGCACCGACTCACCTGAAGTTGGAGCCGCTCCGTTTGCCATTCTCCGGCTCCCCCGGGTCGGGGCAGTAATTAGAAACCTGTTTGATTCCTCCTTCATTCACTGAGAGAGAAAGAGAAGGACCAAGAACGCTGTGAGAGAGATACTTTAATTGTCAAAGCTCCGTTCTTTCAGAAAACTGCCACTGCAGTAAAAAGCACTTGAATAGTAGATGACTCTGTCTGTTTGAACGTTCAGTGGTTGTGTTTGGTAACAGAATTTGGTTCCAGGAATCATGTCAGTGTTTCCCATAGATTGATTTATTTGTGGTAGTATCAACACAATATCAACATCGCACCGGAGGAAGGATTGTTGTTGGCTTTTCGCCGCAGAGAAGACTCGTCACGATATCAGATTTTCACTACACGATACATGTTCGTCGCCAAAGAATTCACGATAACGATTTTATCGTGATGTTTATAGAAAATTTCAATCAGTCAAATTAATCTTTGTTTATTGTGCGTTTTGTCAATTTTTTGGCAAATGAATTACATTGAATGCATGAATTAAGAGGTTCTGGATTATTTACACAATAGTGTCATATGTGTATTATTAACATGATATCAATATATCATTTTTTAAATATCATGGTCATCATCAATACCAGTATATCGCAACACTCCTAAGTTAGGCAAATTAACCTCATCTCTCAATGTCAGAGGCTTTCCACTGACAGTTTCTTGGCAGCGCGGTTGTGAATACGCACTTGTGTTCTGCGATATCACAGTGAGTGCCAAGGGTAAACGCAACTCTCTTACCTGAGCTAGACAAAATAGAGGGAAGTATATCTGGGCCCAACAGGGACTAAGAGGATTAAATAACCTTCAACTATCAATTGCAGGAGCTACAATAATCACTCAGCGAGACTCTCCATACATAATAATAGTTTAAGTACACCAGATAAAGCCTTGTAGATATGCTTTCATACAGAGTTCAGCCTTCAATATGGCAGGAATGTAGAGAGGTGGCTTGGAAGAAGTTCACTGCTCTTCTGTGTTCTGACTTTTAACAAGCTCATCTGTAAATCAAATCTGCATGCACTGGAAATGAAATTCATGAAATATGTAGTATCATAATTATCGTTAAGGTTTGTTGTAATATTTGCAATAAGACATCATCCCCCCCACACACACAAAGACCTTTCCGTTTTAACGCGAGAAGCTCTACCGGCATGTGTTTCTTTTCTTTGACTTCTTTCAGGAACTTCATTAGCTCTGAAGTTAATTGTTGCGGGTAATAATACAGTTATGGGTTCAATTATATGCAATGATTCCACGAGGCATATGAAGCATCTCTTCATAGTCTTTTAAATGATATACAGTATTGTCTCATAGAAAAGATTACAGCCCTCTGCATTATTCATGTCTCCATGCAATGCCGCATCTATGACACATAAGGTAATAAAGATTACAACCTGTTATCATTGAAGTGTTGAGCACACTCTGGAGTTAGAGGGAATTGTGTTCCAGATTTATGTTAATGACGGAGCTCCGCAAGCAATTAGAATACATTCACTTCGGTCTGAAGTGTACACAAATCATCTGACAAGTGAGCGGTCACTCAACCTTGACTACTGCCGTGTGTGTAGATCACACAGTGCATGAACATAAGTCAATCTGATATACTGCTTAAATAGTACAGAATGAGACTGAGGGGGGCGGTTTGGCCGACTGAAACTGATCAAATTTAGCATTTTGCTGCAATATCCATAACTAGGCCTGATCTAGCTGGGTGTCGGGACAGGACGGTCCGAGACAGCGGGGGAAATAGGTCATCAGAAAGAAAAAGAGACTGCACTTCTGCAAAATCTAGTACTGTAGCTTAATTCCTTCACCAAATGATGCAGCAAAAAAAGAGACAAGAAATAAAACAAAGAACCAGAACGCAAGCCCTACATAAACAAAAAATCCAAACAATGAAAACAGTTGCATAAGAAAAATAAAAGACTTACTCAAAGACAGTTTGTTAGTGTTGTCCTTTCCTGGTAATAATTTTACCCCTCTGGATTTAAGCTCTCCAGAGCTTTTCACTGGTCGAGAGCAATAGAAAGAGTTCATTAGATAAAAAGAAGTTACAGTATTAGATGTGAGAAGATACAGTACAAGTGTTTCTTTCTCTGGATAATACTTGGTCCTATGAAGAACATCAAAATGTAATTGCTATTGTTTCAAAAGAAACGAGTCCAAAGGCTCTGATCCATTCATAAGGGTTGACCTGACAAGTCTATAAAACCTAAATTAGTTTCTCATGTTTATATAACTCAGACATCTCAAACAGTGGATGGACATTGATTGGTCAGAGCAGATTTAATGGTTTTAGCTTGTAGGGGAGGAAACACTACGCAGAATCAACGAGCAGCCCAAGGACTGCAATGCAACATCTTAAGACAGTCTAATTAAACACAGCAGGGGCCAGATTGCACACAAAAGCCAGGTGATGCAAGTGGCTGTCATAATTGTGAAGTATCAACAGAATAGCCAAAAGCAATGAATGATGTATCAAACACAAACAAGGCTATTTGAATTTGAAAGCATTGAGACGATGCGTCTCCTCTGAACCGCACCGGAGGTCAACCGGTTCATTCGACCTGTTATAAACACAACGCTCAACAAGCACACTGCGTCATAAAACCCCTCAAAAAGTATCTGCCCTTTACATCATGAATAGCAAACGCATATAGAAATTGCTTTACCACTGCACGACAATGCACTGCAACAGATGAGAAATGTGATTTTTCATGCAATTGATTTTATGTCTTCATTTACGGTGAGTTGCCACACATGCATGTCACTGAAAGTTTTTATAGAGCTATTTATGGTGAAGTTGCAGGTTTCATATCTGGCTACGGGCCAGGCTTTAAGCCTTTATGGTACAGTATATACGGTGACTTTAAAGTCATGCCAGAGAACAATGTCAGGGTAATGGATTATTGAGTTTTTTTTATAAGAGGAAAGTATATGCAGTATTTATCTATCTCTTGTTCTGATTAACAAGGCCCTTTGAAGTCAATGGTTTGAAGCAGAAAAGACCTTAATGCCCTCTACAGAGGGGGTATTAATCAAACTGTTTAATATTCAGTTAAAGATCAAAAACATGTTTTGTAATTACAGTGTGTTTTTCTTACGATGATCCCTTTTCGTTCGAGTGGGGGGGGGCCCTCTATTACGATGTGCAAATGAAGTAATCATGTCTTACCTTGATACTGAGCCCTGAAGCCCTTGTGGCGGTGGTTGCTTTCTGTCACAAAATGCAGCCGTAGCCAGTTTTTGTTGCTGATGATGGGAGCTGGAATATTCATTCCAGTTATCCTGTGTGTAAAGAGTCACAAATAAACAGAAACACATGTCATCTCTTTCAACTTTAATTCAACTACATAGCTTTCCTGTCACTAGCATCCTTGTGTCGCCATAATCACCTAAAAAAAAAAAGGGAAAACAGGTCATTTTATCAAATGAAAAAAAAAAAAACATGAATGAAAGAGAAAGTTATTAAAGACGACCTATTCTGCTCATTTCAGGTGCATACTTGTATTTTAGGTTTTTACTAGAACATGTTTACAGGCTTTAATGCTTTAAACGCTTTATTTTTCTTATACCTGCTGTGCTACAGCACCTCTTTTCACCCTTTCTGAAACGCTCTGTTTGAGCTCCTAACCCCCCCCCCCATCCAGAAAACCCCAGTCTGCTCTGATTGGTCAGCTGTGGTTGTGATTGGTCAACCGAACCAAACTCTTTGGACTCCGCTCCAGCTCCGCTCTAACTAGCTTTGTCTGAAGGCGTGCCAAACTCTTCATCATGCTAATGTGTTACTTGGTGACATCACCACGTTACAGACGAAAAGGCGGAACTTCAAGCGAGGAGTTTCAGGCAGTTCAGGAGCAGTGTTTCCGTGGGGGAGAGTAACTCCTTTTGGCGTGGACTTTGAAACTTTGCAGACCTTTTACATGCACAACAACGGTGCCCTTAAAATGAAAACCAGCCCTAAAAACTAGAAAAAAAGCCCAACTTACTTCGACACTGCAGGTTCTTGTGTAGGTTTGTGCTCTTATATGTACAAATGTGTGCATGTGCGTAGGAAACCAAAGGGAAGACCAATAGTAACGGAGAGAGAAAACGTGTTTGCTATATGTGCAGACTTGTATATGGGCAGTTGTCTTGACTCAAGTCTGTGTTTGTTCCGAATACATCCGTCTTATTGGTGTTTTAGATCAGAAGTTGTATTCAGCGCGTTGATAATAACCCTCTATAATTGTAGAGATTTAAAAGCTGCCAAGGGCCTTCTCATTTGTCTGGCTGACCAGCTCTGGCTTCTTTCTATTGCCTCTCAGTCCCTGCACCACACCCTGTCGTATCACAGTCAACAGCACACAATGCCATTCTAGCTATCAAACTGAGGCCATGGACGGGCTTTAAAAGAGTGTGCAGAGTGAGCATGGTGCAGTTCAGCCCCGTGTTCCCAAATTGGCTCAGTGGATGAAAAAAAATGTGTTAAGTTGTTATTTCTCTGCATGCGTGCCCACCCCCCGGTGCATGTCTGTTTTATCGTGCGTGTAAAGGTGTGTTTAAGGTTAGTTTTTCTATGTAACTTCTCTGGCAGTCACTGCAGAGCCACCAAAGAGGCAGGCAGACTAAATCCAAACCAGAGAAATGAAAGTGGCAGTGAGAGAAAGAGAGTGATGAGGAAAAACAAAGGGGAGAGGGCGACTATTTCCCTTGGTGGCCATTGCAGATATAAGAAATACATTAGTAAGTCTACTTGACATTTGATCTCTCCTTATTTTGATTACACCACTGCTTCCTGCTGTATACATTTTAACTGTACTACTTTCTGTCAGACAGACAATAAGCTGTTGCATGTTTTATTTTAATTGATCAACAAACTAAGTGTAATTTTTTATATTCTTTTAATCCAAATTATCCATCACAAGGGGAGATAATGGCAGCTCCTGGTGAAGAGTTAAAAGGTAATTGATTTTCACACAAAAGTTGACCTTCTCTCTCATTGATAAAATGCTAATGACACCAATATACGGGCAGAATGAAAAAAGAGCAGCCTTATAGCTGGACTATTTAGAAGAAACTGCCTGCATGTTTTCCTGTAGTAGAAGCTGCAAATTATCACAAGATTTCTGCTAGAAGTCTAAAAGAAAATGGATAGGGACAATAAAGCTGTATCCATCCAGAAGTTGCATGGATGCTCCAGGCAGAACAGGAGTGATGTTACAAATTTAAGACCAACGGAGGTGAATATACTGTTATCACCACAGCAAAGTATGGCAGAGGAAGTGAAACATGATCTGCCATCAACAGTAAATAAAGGCTTAATGACACCTTACAGAGGACTTACTCCGATGGGTACATTTATATCTAAGTGCAGCAAACCATTCTATTCATTTATACAATAACAGGCTGCACGCAAAACTAAAATCTCCCCGCTACATAAAGCAATGCGAGTACAAAGTGAAAAAATATGCAATGAACACAAATGTGCTCATAGGCTGGAGGCAGAGAGGGAATCCTTACAGCCTCCTGTTTGACCTGAGAAATTGATGTCTTGCATGCCAATATTTTCTCATGCTTTCTTTGATGACTTCTTTCTCAAGATGTCCTTTCTATATATGTCCACAGTGTGATAATTCTTTTAACAGTAGCCAAAAGGTTCACAGAACTTCTATGCTCGTCACTGGTACTCGTCAAAGTTACAGTCATGGAAACAAATAAATGACTTGTGTAAAGTGTGCTGCAGAGTCTCCTTAAAACGGATCAACAAGTGAGTGCTGTCTACGGTTTTCTCATTTTATCTCCTCCAGTGCATATTGAGTGACAAAAGATGAGAAAGTCCAATTTGAAAAATGCATTCCTCACATAATGCACTGTCATTCTATCTCTGCAGACTCACTCAGGCTGTTTATTTGTTCCTTCACAGATATGTAATATGGCTTTTCAGAGATTACTTCTTGGCACGAGTGCGGTGTTTTTAATGTCATCCAAATTTTTTATCATGCTTCATATCATTGATTTGGGGCGTCTCAAGGACTAATGGTAGATTCTGACATAGGTTTGTGGAGCACATTACTCATAAAGTTCTCTGACTATAATGGGCCTGATTTGATAGGATGAGGTGTTGAAGGGATCATGGCAATCTCATCAAAATACCAACGTAACGAGTCCCATTGCGCAGGTGCTGCGGCCAAACGTGGCCTCGAGGCCAGAGCGATAAGTTGAAATCTCTGGTGTCTCCACCTTGTTTCACAGAGAGGCCGGTTATACGAAGGTGCATCCCAGATAATGAGCGATCAATTCAAATTTGTCAAAAAAGATAGGGTCAGGTGATTTTTTTATCTTTTCCTCCCACACGTATTCTATAAAATCTGACAAGAGGGAGAAATTATAAGAATGTTTTATGTGATAAGGAAGAAGCTGTTGCTTTCTATCCCTCGTCAGAGGCTGTTCAGGAAATGTACTTCTACAGTTTGGTTCCAGTAGATTGACTTCTGAGAACAGTAAGCCAGTCTCTGTATACCCAGTAGCTCCTTACATTAAATGCTCTGGAGGAATACCTGGGTCAATTGTCAATTCGCATTCCTTAAATTAAACATGTTTCGCAGTCCGACTGCAGTAGAGGATCGCTTTTGGAGACATTTTGATGAGTTATATTTTGCCTGGGAAGATCAATAATAAATCCCAGGAAGAAGAAATTGAATCTAATAACATGTTAATTTAACCAAAAGTTAGTAATTTAGCTGCAGGGCACCTCTTGCTCTCAACCTGCTTTGAATATTGTAATCTTCCTCCGACACCATTTAGCCACTCTGTTGGAATAGGACTGTTCATATTCAGTGAACCAAACAAATATTGCCAGATTGCTCGGCGAAATAGAAATCTATTCTAAAGTCTCAGCTGTCTTGGTAGGTTTACAATATGCAGAGTCAATGTTACAGAACGCATTCAGAAAAATCTGCAAAGAAACTGGTAGAAAATAAGGAGTATACAGAGAGAAAGGGATAAAGAAATTGAGCAGAACATTTTCTGATCAAGTTTCATAGAATATAGCCCAAAAAGTGTATCTAATATCCACAAAGGCCTTCAGGTTTTATGTTCTGTGTCCATATTTGAAATAATGAGTGACGTGTAATCTACAGCTTGTTGTTTCTGCCCTTTGTGAACAGCGCTGTACAATCATATTAAAGGTCAGAAGAATAACAAAGAACTGTTTTCCGTGGTCGAGCCAGACTCCAATGTTGGCTTCTGTCAAAGGAAACAGATTTTTTTTTTGGTCTATTTTCACGGTGATTGATGTGTAGCCTCACATCAACCTTCCACAGCGTGACGACAATGGGATCAATAAACTCATTTGCAGAGATCGGATAGAAATCTTCAATTGATAAAAGGATAAAAGCTACTAAGAGGTGTCAGCAAAACATATTTCTTGCCCTATAGTCTTGGATTTTGTGTACTTTCAACTACCAGGAATCGATTTTCAGTCAATCATCCACTTTCAGGAAATTCGCTGGCAAAACTGGGCATTTCAAAATGTTACTACATTTCCATTTCATAACAATTATTACATATGTGGGAATTAATTAAATATTCAAATTTTCTAAGTAATTACATATATGTGCAATTCTTATTCTCCAGTACTGAAGGCTAAGATGTTAAATGTGTCTGACTTTGAGGTTTCAGGCTGTCGATCATCATTAAGGGAACATTGAGGGTGTGCTCGTCTCTTCCTGCAGCTGCTGATATATGTTAGGATGCTCGGAAGTTTAGCTTTCCGACGGCCTTGTGCACAGTAAGAGACGCTCATAAAGAGAGAGGGAGCGAGAGCACTGAACTTTATGGGCATGCGAGAATTGCTCGCTCTGAATCGTTTGGAATTTGTTTGCTTGTCTGTTTGTTTACCTGGTCGAGTTGAAGAAATCTCTCTAAAATTCTGGTCCCACTTGGGTTGGAGCACTTAAAACGACAACTCGGACTGACAGCCTCTGACATTTGGTGACATACAATAACATCATCTGGGGAGTTTCAAAGCATTCGATACAAGGAACAACACGCAAGTAAAAACTATTAAACGGCTTGGCCTGATAAATAAACACAGTATGTGTCTTTTCATCCTCTCCTTGGACACTGGACTGAAGAAAAACTGATGTCAGTTCAGTCTTCGGGGTTATGACTCCATGGAAGTATCGCCCGATATTTTATAAATATCCAATTGTGATTATTTTGACTGATATTGCAATTGCGATATGATTTGCAATTGTAGAGGGAATGATAATGTTTACATCATTATTCTCATTTTCATTGAAATAAATATTAAAATGATTATGGTGTGATTTTTGCAGGAATCTGTAGCAAACAGAGATGTTTTCTTTAGTCTGTAGGATATGATGTGTAGGCCAGAAAATCTCTGCCACACCACAGAGTATAATTTAATATGGTATTTTGACACACAGTTCGCCTTTAAAAAATATTGCGCCTCCTGCGATTTGAAAATTGCAGTAAGCCATAATGCGATTTCAGGGACCTTAAATATAAGAAACCCTGCTGTAGATGGAGATAATAATAATAATCGTATTCTCTAAATGTATAATATGTATTGCAAGTTACATGCCATTGATTTTTAAAGATAAGAGAGACATTTCTCTAAAAACTCAACATTTGTGTTTCTATGTCATTTCCTTGTTTACAGTTGTGATTTATTTTGGTTTAATGTAATCCATTCATGCAATTCATTTGTAATTAGGTTGTGAGTAGTTATTCAAAACACTATTAAGCTAATGGAAACAGACCATTACTACTATGGTCAGTGTTAAAAAAAATACATTGTTTAATTTGAGTTAATTTATAGATGCTTTTATTTTGAAGTCGCAGGGAAGAAACCTGCTCAGTAGACCTTGTTTTTCATCCCCAGGTTTAACGTGAACGTGGTGTAAAAGTCCATTTTCGCTTTATTCTCTGTTAAAACTGCAGAGAATTGGCCAGTAAATTATTTGTCATTTTTATCATTATTCAAAGCTTACATTAGGTGACAACAGTCTCTCCAATGTGTGAAGATATTTCATGACCAGAGGATTAATCCATTATATGAATAGTATAATGTATATGTATGTAATGTAAATGTATGTCATGTAAATGTATGTAATGTAAATGTATGTAAAAAATGTACCACTTGGATTAATTTTCCTAAATCCTGAAAAGCAGGAGACACAAGACAACACAAAGCATTTCTGTGAGTGAAAGAGTTAATTTTGGAGCTTTTATACCTCAGAGAAGACGGTTACTTTACGGTCTGTCAAAACCCATCAGTGTCGTCCCGTATCAGCTCGCTGTCAAACTCTCTTAAGCTACGTCAACATACAATACTTAGCAGTCATCACCACACTCGGAGCACCTCTCCTCTTGACTCCCTCTGTCTCTCGCTGACCCAGAGTCTGCCTCTCTCTCTCCCTCTCTCTCTCCCTCTCTCTGGATGACAACTCTCAGGGACAACAAAGCTTGTAGCTCCGTGATTGATTAGAGCCTCTTTCAGCCAATTATAATTAATGCCCGGCAGGATCACATAAACCTGGCAAATGCTCCCATTCACTCAGGACGTGGAGGAGATGGATAACCTTAGCCTCGAGGTTGGGGGTCAAACCCATTTCATATTTCCTTGTTTCAGTTGGGAATTACTTCGACATCACGCCTATGCAGAAAGCCATAAACCATCTGAAGGCTGCTTTCTAAACTAAACTCTGTCCAAGATTTCATGTGCACTTTGATTTGAATTATGAAACAGGGAATCATATGCCCTCTCTGTGAATTGATTTAATTCAATCAGAACCACAAGGCATATTTAAAACATTTTCTGTCTGTCCATGAAAATTCATTAAAAGGTACATTTGCATCCCAGCTGGCTTTTTCCCTTAAGTTTCCAATACTGATTTTAAAGTGCTGCTCTTATAAAATATTACACGTTCATGCTCAACCGTACACACCGAACCTTTGTTCTGCTTCGAGATCACAGCGAGCAGGCGTCCTCGTTATCCCAAGAACTAAGACACAATCCTGAGGCAATACAGCCTCGTCTTACCAAGCCCCCCCCCCTCGCTTCGGAATACATTTAGAGCTGCCGATACATCCAGCTCTCCTGCAATCTGTACATCTAAACTTATCTATTCTCTCTATGAGAAACCTTTGGCTTTTTTATGATTAAATATACAGGAGTCCAGTCTCTATAGGGCACGAACAATGCACAGATAGGTAAATAGATTATATTATTGAACTGAATGTAATCTTATAACTGGATTATAATGCCATTGTTATAGTTCATTATACTAAATACGACATACTGTTCATTTTGTTTTCTTATAGAATAGAAGACACTTCCTTCATCCCCTTGGGGAAATTATGGCGTGTACAATTTAGCCTCATTCTTTCAGCTGCAGCCCCGGCTGTGTGAAACAAACTTGGGAGCAAATAAAAAGTACATAAAAGAACATTTCACACAATTCAAAGTGTTAAGCAGGCTTACTTTCATATCTTATAATCATCTCTAGCTGCATACGTAAAGGCCATACGTACAACGTGTCTCACGGCAACATACGGCTCAAGAGGGTGATTCAGATCCGTGAATATATGATATGAACGCTTTGAATTATGTTCGTATATTTATTATTCAGGCTATTTGCTCCCAAGTCATTTCACACCGTCGGGGTTGCAGCTGAAGAGTAAGGCTACAATATTGTAATGAACGCCATAAGAATACATTAATTTAACAAAAGACACACATATAATTATAGTCAGATCTATCTTTATAATATCTAGTGATATTATCTGTTAATTTACACATTCAGTGATTTTTTTGCCAGCTGTCCTTCCTGCATTTGGCAGTTTGGATTGCTTGGATTCTGACTTTAACTTCCTTGAATATGTCCAATATTATCTTACGATCCACGCAGCGAGCTTTGATTGGTCAGTAGGCGGTGCCTTTTTACGAGTCGATCTGTTATCTTTAACATAACTTAGGTTAGGTGTTCAGCATAAATTACCATGGTGATCTAACCCAGTAGAGTTAAACCTGAAGTTACCTCGCTAACAGTAAAGCCCATTGAATCATTGTATGTGATACTGGGCTACACAAATAAACATGACTTTACTATTTACTCTATAGGAAATTTAACTTGTCAATTAAAACAGACTTCATACTTACAAAACACATTAATTGTGATGAACTGCTGCATCTCTGGATATTAAAACTTACTTAGTGTCCTACATTCGGTTTGTTTTCTAACTCAATATAGGCCATGATTTAACAGTTTTACTATAGCACTAAAAATCCTTTTCTTGAGAGAATTTAATACACGTTATCTCTCTCCAACCGATAGATGAGTCAACAACACTACTTCACTTCAACCTCATCTCACCCGTCTGTTAACACCTTATCAACACCTTATTACACGGCTGTGTTGAATACTCGATTCTGATTGGTCAATCACGGCGTTCTGCGGTCTGTTATTTCTGTATAGCAGACCGTTGCTATGTAGAACAGACCGTTGCTATGGGCGCAGCTCTGATGTCGGACTCTGGCGGACCGTTTTTGCGTCAAAATATTGATTTCTTCAGTAAGTAGCCGTGTAATGAGCGGGATAATGTACAGCTAGCAGGTCATTGTAGTGAAAGAATCTCCTTCAGGGCGATGCTGCATCGCCCTGAAGGAGATTCTTTCACTACATTGACCCGCTAGCTGTACATTATCCCTTACATACAACACACACACCTCCTCTCCACAGTGAAACTCACCAGATGGTTGCCGGTTCAGATCCCTCTACTTCCAGATAATCCGACTTCTCCTCCATCTGAAATTCAGTGAAAACCAGGGAGATGGTGTCGCCCGGATCTGCCAGGATGGTCCACTTACACTCCCCACTGCTGCCAAGGCCTCCAACACCTCCACCGGCACCGGCGGAGTCACCGCTGGGGATATCGAAGCTGGAGATGAGCCCGCTGGAGCCCCGCAGCGTGCCGCCGCACGTGTCCTCCGCTATCAGTCACCAAACAGAGAGGCAGGGTTAGGGAAGAACGGACGCATGGGTTATTTCAGAGCTATTACTCAAAGTTCAACATGGGAAACAAGTAGCTTCAGGCATAAAACACATGTGCCCGTCCGCTCAGATAAATGCAAACCAGAGAAAGACCAAGCTGCTGTTAGAGCTGCACCCACATTTTATTTGTTTTTCACACATCCACAGGTTGTCAAGTCCGACATCTAGAGCTAATTCTAGCACAATTGTGGGATGTTTAACAATATGAGACATAAGATTAAAAGGTTGCTTGTGTTTTCTTCACACTGGTAGAAATCATGAAGCATTCAGACAAGCGACAACGGGCAGAAGTATTTACTAATTAATTGTGTGCTAATTCTGTCACATTCTCCGTCAGTGCAGTTCGTGGGAGAAGAAGTCCGAAATATCTCTTTTGTGCTTTTTCTCTCTTTCCCTCGATCTTGTCTCCTCCCTCCATCCAAGACTCAGTAATTCATCATTGTGTCCCCTAAGCCCCCTCTTGTTTCAGGAAACAAACAAATGGTGATAAACAGGGCTTGTAATGCTGTGAAATTGTATATTTTTTCTCCAATGTGGGGAAGCATGGCACGTCAGTTGAATGTTAATGCACTCTACCATAACAGTGGCTAGCTCTCTTTCACTCCACGTCCCTTTTCCCTTCTCTCCCCCTCCCTTTCTTATATCTCTCTCGCTCCATTCCTCTCCTCCTAGCCCTCTCAGATCTTCCTACTATTACTCACCACCCTCCCCTCCACCTCTGTATCCCTTTTTTCTCCCTAAAGAATTCTAATGATGGCAGGGCTTTCACAGTTTTCACATCATTTAAGACTAATATGTGACACTCAGCTGTGCCAGCTGAAACCTTTGATGGCTCAGCGCTCCACTCAGGCTGTCGGAGCTGCCAGCCTCGGAACATTTCTGTATGCCGCATTACACGATTGGTCAAGGGACAAGGAAGCGGGTGTATGAAATTCAAAAGAAGATAAAAAAAAAGGGGGGAGAAGATGGGAGAGCAGGAGCTGCTAGTTAGCTTGATCCATGTCATTTGACATATTAGATGGAGCATAGCGACTGATCAAAGTCTTCATAGGAAGGGCAGATACGGTATCTGATACTGTGCGAGACATCAGTGATGTACAGACAGACACGATTCATATCAAGGGCCGACTACACCGAGGGCAAGCTCTCATTTCTTGGACGCCTGCAGCCTTGTAACAACAAACGCACGTGGATTTGTTTCTGGTTTGAAATCATCACCATCTCCACCATAGAGATATATATATATATATATATATATATATATCAATATTCAATTCAGTGAAGAATGAAGTTGTCGAACTCTGTCCAAATGAAAGAATATAAATTATCTAAAATCCCCACTTTGTATAGAGAGAGAGAGAGAGAGCAAAAGGCTGCTCGGTATTGACTAATTATTCATAAACATTTAATCAAAATGGCTATAATTTAATGGTTTGATTCTGCAAACTGTCTTTTTATTTTTTATATATATATATATATATATATATATATATATATATATATATATAACACTTATCCAGAGTGACAAATTGTATATCACCTCAATGCATTTAAGATGACATCCCAAAGAGTGCCCAGCAGATTTGTAGAGTAACTGGCTATAGGCTGAAATTAAAGTGATATTAAAGTGCTGCGAGTCTGACCAGAGGAGCCATATCAGTTTTTAACCTTGATGACAGACAGGGGGGGGGCAGCGTTAAGTGTCCTCATGGCCGTCAAGGCAAAGAGAGCAAGACAGGAGCGGTGGAGAAGCGTTAGATAATGAGAGGGAGGTGAGTGTAGGAGAGGAAATAGACGACAAAAAAATAGGTGGAATGGAAAGAGACAAGTGGAGAGCAAATCAAGAGTGAGACAGTGATGCAGGGGAAAAACATGAGAGGAAGATTGGGATTTGGAGAAAGACGAAGACAAACAGAGGAGAAATAAAAGGGATGGAAAAGAAAAAATAAATAAAATGTCAGAGAAATGTCAGGTAAATCCTGCAGGCAAGCCAAAGCCAAATCCAGCCTCACATATTAGTGACTCGTCTGATTGGTTGTAAATGTCACCTTTACATGCATGTTTAAAAACCCCTAGAACTCTTTCAGATCACACATCATCCCTCTGATGATGCTGAAAAGCTCTTTTGACACATTGAGAAGATTTTCACAATATTTCAAAAATTGAAATAATACTGTATAAAGAGATCATTTAAATAGTCACACTGACACAGGCTGTACAGTAACTCAGTTGTCAGTTTATTAGGTACAACTAGGCTAAAACTAATGGAGTCTAATCAGGGTTCAACGTTGATGTTTTTTTTTTCATTTGCAAGAAGGAAGCGAGATGGCTCACTCCTTAGCTACTTCCATCATCAGCTCCAGAAAAAAACAATACCTTTAATTCTTTTTTACCACTACCTGATCAGTTAGTTGCTAGATTTACGAGCCCAACATGGCGCTTTAGTTGCCCCGGGCTATTAGGTAATCCTTATTGTTCAGTCCTGATAATACAAAAGCCCTGCAATAAATCCTACCTTCATGAAGGTATAATGTTTCATGTCTCATGAAGATAGGATTTGTTTTGAGACTGCATTAGTTTTAGTGTAGAAAACTGGAAGCTGTGTGGTAACCTACCGTCTCACTAGCTAACTACTGACCATGTTTACCTAATAAAGACATTCTACAGTGAACCGTCATTTGCTGACATCAAACATAATCACTGTAAATTAATCATTTACGAATGACAACCATTTATACATTAAAATCTCTAGTAATGAAGTGTTTTTAACTCGTATATAACTCCTGATTCATGCCTTTGTCTCATTCCATCAAAACTTAATCACTTGTTTAACGTTGCTCACTGGCAACGTTAAACATCCCAAAATAAAACCTAAAAGTTCAGACTCATTCAGTTGGCATGTACACTATCCACACAAGAGCTAAACTAAAATCTAAACATTTCTATTTGGATAACCGCTAAATATGATGGAAGTTAAGTGAAAACGGGTTTAGGACTAAAACTGATCGTCAACACAGTTTACAACATGTTGTATGAATGAATCCATCTGTGATCGGTGACAGTGATCCAGCTCGGTACACGTAGGCTTCTCACAGCTGATGATCCCTCTTATATATAAGCAAAATGATATTATACAAGCTCAATATGCAGTCAGGAGAAAAATATTGTTAAAAAGAAAAGAAAAATGTTGTACACCCCAAAGGTATTTCAACTCTAAACTACCCTTCAGTGCTCTGGATGTGTTGGAAGCTGTAACTGAATTGCATACAGTATGTACTTACAGTATAAAAGCACATTTTCATATTGTTAAACGTGAAAGGAATTCAACTAGAACAATTATCCCAGAATCTGCTATGGGCATCTGCTAGGGCCTCGGGGCATTGTTCAATGAAACTTGATATATAAATCAATCAAACATCAACACACAGCAGTGAGACTCAGTACTGTAGATAAGAGTAAATTAAGTTAGGCCTCGAGGTGCATGCAGACAGCGAGCAGAAACCAGCACTGTTTCTGTTCTAGTTCTGACTGGAAGGCACAGAGGACGCAGCGTTGCCACTGTGACTCTGACATCATCAGAGAAAAAAAGAAAAAGAGACAATGAAAAGGCTCTCTCACAAACCGTAAACAAAAATGAAAGCCTTTTTTTGCTCCTCAGATCTTTGCACACCAGAATAGGATGCTGGAACAAATAAAAAAATAGCTCCTTTATATTTTCTCTGAAGTGGTTTCCAATGATAACAGACTTGCTCTCTGATCATCGTTGAACATCATTCACATCGGGTGGTGGCAGCAAGGAGCCAAAAGTGCAAAAGCGTGAGTGAAAGGTACAAAAGATACTGTTGTATGTAGACTGAAAATGTTAAACATGGCAATGATAACTGCCCGCTGTCTGCAAGCAACTTTAAAGAGACGTGTTGGTCAAACTAAAAAAGCTGCAAGTCATTCTCTGGTTTATGTGCTGTGGATTAATCACCAATATTTCAGCACAGGGCTTCCTCAAAGGCATGGGATGGATTTCCGCAACCGCGTTTAATGATTATAACCTTATAACTCATTAATGTGTCTACCGTTGTAGCCAATTAAACTGCACAGGAAAATGGTGTAGATGCTCGGGGAGCAATTCATTATTGCACAGAAGTACTAGGACAGGTTTCTACGCTGTTTCTTTGAGAAGCATCCATGCATGGTACTTTAAATCATGAACCCGCAAACTGCTGTCTGAGGCTTGAGCGTTTTAAATGGCTTCAACTGGATAATGCCTTATAGGTTCCATACAGTATATTCACATGCAGCGTTTCATTGGCATGCAGCATTTGAGGTACAGTGTGCCAACAAGGTTTAGTGACATAAAAGAAGCACTGAATGCTGGGCAATGTGTTATGCTAGCAAATCATTAGAGCATGCTCTGGATTTAAAGTCGAAGGAGGCTCTGTCTCTTTTAAAAGCGGTGGCAGCGTTAAAGAAAAAAGATGGTGGTGAGGATTAGGACTGCTTTAGCTGAGCTCATTTACATCCCCAGCATCAGCAATCTAATGCTACTTGAGGAGGGATTAAGCCTCTCTCCCCTTGACTTTCATCAGATATACAACACTTGTCTTTCTACTTAGAAATATTCACCCCCAAGGATAGAAGGAAAGGAGCTCATGTATAATTGTCTACGCTACCTTAGGTTTTCCCTTTGTAATAATTCCCGTGTTAATGCAAAGGCAGTGACTATGTCTACAGTAAGTTCCTCATTTGCTCAGCTGCAAGTCATTTTAAACATTGATAGGGTTGAGATGTAGTAAAGAGATCTATAATGGTTGCAGAGATGCAATTTATATTGCATCATGCATATTTGCTGCGGGTCATTTCATTATAGTGACCGTCTCTCCGTAATTTCAGATTTTAAATTAATAATGAGAGAAGAGGACGAAGATTCAATGAGTAAAATGGCACCAAAAATCAAATATCATATCATCGCTACATATGGGTGAGGGTTTCGGTCATTTTTGTTTTGTAAAAATAATGATCCTCACATCATATTATTATTATCATTATTCTGAAATCAATGAATAATGAATATGAAGGAACATGTTGGTAACCGAACACTATTACAATTGTTGCTTGTTATCATCCTTATGGATTTAAAGCTGCAGTAGGCAGAATATTTTTGGCATCATTGCTCAAAAATCCCATAATAACCTTTCAGCATATTGTAATTCAAGTGTTCTGAGAGAAAACTAGACTTCTGCTCCTCCTCATGTCTCTGTTTTCAGGGTTTAGTAAATCTAGACCATGACGGCAGATTTTGACCAATCACAGGTCATTTCAGAGAGAGAGAGCGTTCCTATTGGCTGTGCTCCGGTCATGTGACCAGAACTTGGCTTCCTTCAACAGATTTTACAATGGCTGCCGCGTCACAAACTTTCTCATTTTACAGCTAAACAGTAACTACAAGATGATTCTGAGAACATCTGAGGAGAGAAATAGTCATTACAGTAACAGAATATTGATTCATATCTGATCAGCGCTGCCTAGTTTGACCGTTTGGTCGGAGTTCAGAGTGATTGACAGCCGGCTCTCATAGACTGCAGCTGGGCAGCGGACCTTGTTTTCCTCCGGTAAGTGAAATCCTTCAGATGCCGTTAGGAGCACCGGAGGACACAGTAGGACTCAGAGGAACAGGATTTAACTCAGGTTACCTGTTTCATGTACTACTGTCACCATATTGTGACCGTTTTATAAAAATAACTTTTTTTAATCATATTTGCTCCAATCTGCCTACTGCAGCTTTAATGTTAAAGGACTTCTGGCAGCAGCTTGGTGAAGATATTGAGCTATTTTCAAATCAGTTCCTCACTTGGTCTGAAAAATCGTGCCATGGGCAAGTTAAATTTTCATATTTGAATTCTCAATTTGAGTAGCAGAGATTTGAAAAAGCATTGCAGAGAGAACTGCGTTTTTAGTATTACCAGACATGGAAATGTTGTAAAGGAGCTGCAGAAGGTTTTTCTGTGGCCTAATTCTCTTATTCTGCTGGACGGAGGCTGGCAGCAGAATGACAGCGTATCAATACACCATATTCTCTTGTTACCACCAAGTCCCTGTTTGCTGTCTCGCTGCCTGGTTTAATGAATGTCCAGAGACAATTCAGATGGAAGGAATCAAAAATGGGCTCCTGGGGGGGGCGGTAGCAACTCACCATTAGAATAGCCATTAATTCTCCATCTCACTGCCTTTCTGCTTGGAGTTGATGCTGTTGGTTTTTTTATGTCAGTCTTTTTGACTCCATCTCTCGACTTGCATACTACTTACCTCTCTCTGTTTTACTGTCAACCTTTCAAGCTCTATTGTCTCCTTTCAAAGCGACAGTATAATATATATATATATATATATATATATATATATATATATATACAGTTTATAAACGTGTTAATCTTAATAGGATAACACCTGGCATTACCATGGCTTCACAGTAAATACAGTATATTATTAGGTAGGGATGCAACGATGGCCAAATTCTGGGCCGATACCAATAACGATATTTAAAATAACAATTTGGCCGATACTGATGTTTTTGTTTATTTTGTTTTTGCTGTTATTTATTATTAATGTGCCAGAGAAACAAAGACATTTTCATTATAAAAAAAAATAGTTTTAAAGTCAGTCTTTGACAAATTCAATCATAGAAATGTATGAAACAACCTTTACATAACCTTCTTTCACATGAAAATTATTCTTTTTTTTCTTTTTTTAATAACTGCTTCAAAAGCCTTTTCAGCTGCTAACCACCAACTCAAGGAGAAGAGTGTTTCATTACTTACACAGCCCAACAAAAATATTTGTTTTGTGAAACATTAATAAAAATGTAATTAAAATGGCAGTAGGCAGTATGTTTTTGGCATCATTGGGCAAAAAAGTCCATAATAACCTTTCAGCATATTGTAATTAAAGTGTTGTGAGAGAAAACTAGACTTCTGCTCCTCCTCATGTCTCTGTTTTCAGGCTTTAGAACATCATGACGGGAGACTTTGACCAATCACAGGTCATTTCAGAGAGAGAGAGCGTTCCTATTGGCTGTGCTCCGGCTGGTGGGCGGTGCTTGGTATTTCTTCAACTGATCTCAACATGGCGGCTGGGTCACAAACTTTCTCATTTTACAGTTTAACAGTACACTACAAGACAAAAATAGAGAAAAATAAACGTGACGGTTGTTTCATAAGAAGTCAAGCTAAGGAAAT
>CAKAOJ020000340.1:1307500-1390000 GCA_916701645.2 Sebastolobus alascanus | reverse complement strand
TGGCTGAAGATGAGCCAGCAGCAGCCCGTCCTGGTGGTTCAGGGTAAAGGGAGGCCAACACAGACAAAACAAAGGAAACCATGTTGACTCTGGAATATGTGCGTCACAGGTTTGAGGTTCATCCAAACTGCATTAAACAGCTCGTCACCTGAACGGTGCTCTTGTGTTAAACATGAAATGTCCAAATGGAGATTTAGAGCAGCTTCTAACATTGATTAAACCTAACTCTCCGATGCTGAGCTGCTCTCAGTGACTGCATCACAACAGCCTCTGTAAGATTGTATTTACAGTATCTAGACTGCCTTACCTTTTGAATCCATCATGCCATCACGCTCTCCGTACTGCAGCAATACTGAGAAATTACAGACTACAATGACAAGTCAAGTCCCGACCTGCTGAGCACACATCATCACAAATTGCAAGAGGCTCTTACAGCACAATGCCTTTCCACTTATGTCGTGGATTATTTGCGTCAGTGTGACGACCGGTCTCATCTAGGCACAGCAAGGGATAAACAGCATGAAGTATGAAGAGCACTCAGTCAGTCATTCATCAAGCAGCTGTCAGACAGAAACCATCATTATGCTATAGCATCGTCTTCTCTCTCTGTTCCTGATGGTTGAGCAAAAGAGCTCGCTGACACAAATCACCTATGCACAGCATCTTTGAGGGTTCAAATCCTGGCCAACAGAGTATTTTTGAATACGCTAGGAAGATTCGGAGCAGAAAATGAAGCCAAACCAATCATGAAGCCCTCCAAGTGTCAGAAAAGAAAATCTATTACACCTCAAGCAATACAGACTCTTGAAACTTTTTGAAATATTTTAATACTGTAAACTGATCTTGCTCTACGCTCATACTTTATCATGTTCTTTTTCAGTTTGTACTTCTGGAATATTTACGTAGTCTGAGCTGCCAAGTGACATTTATAATGTGGAAAAGTTGGAACTGCTGGCTGAAGAGCTTTCTTATATTATGGGATGTGAATATTTGGTGCATTATTAGCTGAGAGCATTTTATACAGCTGGACCCGTAAAATCCATCTAGAGAATTTTCACCAGAGGATACTGCTACATAACTAATTGATAATTACTTGTCTTTCACATCCAATTGAAACAAAAAATCTGTTTTATATTAAGGTCACTTAAAAAGAATTCCACCACATTAGCGGTTTGCCATATTTGTGTCAGCAGTCTCAGCATATTCTACCTGCCAGGCAAGAGAAAAGACACACAGTGGATCTTGCAGTCTCACAGGTTCCAGGTCTGACTGAATAATGTGTCATTTCATCTGAAATCCTCCAGCCTGTGGCCTCACAACTGTCTGAACCTACTGTATATGTTCAAGTTGCTGCTAGTCCATCTCTTGGTCAATAGCTCTGGAGTTGGTGAGGAACCACAATGCACTAAAAGTGAGGTTGGATTTTTTTTTTACTGCCCAACATTTTTGGATAAAAATAACAGGCTTAGTGTGCCTTTAATTGCTTGCTTTGTTACCCATGCAGTCTGAGAGGAGAGATAACTGACCTCAGTAAAGCAGCAGGAGCAAACACACTCATTGAACCAAAAAAACATCACATCATAAAAACCTGTACACATTTTAACGAAGAGCTGCCCGAACCCTGAACTCCTCTAGAGTCAGCTGTTTAACAGCCTAAGTGGCGATGCAGAAATCTAGTAGATGTACCACTCCTGCTAACAGCATTAATGTACTTAAGCTACTTGCTCTACAGGAATACATATTTAATTAACCTTTTGAGCCACAGAGGCTCTAATCAACTTCTTCAACATGATTAAAATCGTTCCATCCCATCAGATTGCAAATAAGTTTACAGATCTAATGAAGACTTGTGCCAGACTTTACTACATCTGTGGTGCAGACCAGTCACCCAATCACACGCCATCAAGCTGTCAATCACGCCAAGCAATTAACTTCAACCAATTCATGGAAATCAAATGACAAGAGGTCAAAACAAACCAATCATTTGCTCATTTTAAATGTCTTAGGGGAGCGAATATCCTCATGTATTCTCCGTGATACCCTACAGTCACATTGTGCAGCTGGGAGAGAAAGTTGGCAGCAGCAGTCACCACCTGCAGTTAAAATGATTAGTAACTCATTTTCAGTGCTAACACATCCTCACCTCTGCAGATTGGCACGGGGAAGTCCCACACCGACACGCCGGCTGCGTTGGTCACACAGGTGAGGAGCGAATGGCCGTCCAGGACGTAGCCGGTGACGCAGCGGTAGCGGATCTTGTCACCTACGTTGAACTGTGTTCCATTCAGTATTCCTTTGGGTGGAACTCCTGGGTTTCCACATGAGCTGCTTCTCAGCTCTGGAAAATGGAAAGAAAAGACAGTACTGTTAGGAATAACAATGCGTTGTTGTATAAAATATACACCAGTGTTTCCTAAATTTCATCTCTAGTTATGTGTGTAAAGCGATATTGGATTCTCATAGTTTTGGCTACCTAAAAGATTCAGTCATCTTTACGTAGGTGTTAAGAGTCTTTATATAATGTTAATAGCTAGCAAATGTCAGCACAAGTCTGACATTCAGGCCGTTGCTTCTCAGATGCTTAGTTATGAAGGAAGAGCTGAAATTGTCGTGGGAAGATGATAAAAAATCGCACTGCCCAGGGAGTGGTGAAGTACAGCATCTCTTTACATTAGGAGTTCACTAAGTAACATAAATCTATAGCTGGAAGCTACAATGAGGGGCAGAGAACAACAAGTACTGTACATAATCACAATGCACAAGGAAAGAAAAAGGAGGGTAGTTAAAAAAGATAGCAAGAGGACATGAAAGTAGAAGCTGCAGCTGCAGAGTATATAATCATGTTCCTGAATCACCACGCTGCTTAATAGTAGAGACAGAACTCAAATTATTTTCAGAAATTCAAAAGGTGAGAAAAAAATCACACGTTTCACAAAAAAAACACAGCACTGAATGAGACTTTCAATTTTAGGAGCACCTATTATGGGATACCCACTGGAGGGCCTAGTGATCGGCCAAAACACCATTTAACATGAATACAAGGCTCCCGTAGAAATGCTCACATTTTACTGTGTACCAATAACTGTCAATGACACATGTCAAATGGTGTCTGCTGACAGATCTGATATCTATATATATATATATATATATATATATATATATATATCTTTTAGGATACATATATTAATTACAGATTGTCTTTCATTTGTGCTCCAAAATAAATTATATTTTTGCTGTACACATTTTCTTCACATTTTTCTTTCTAACTCTGGAAAATAACAATATTGTGAAATAATTATAATAACAATTATTATCATAATTATTATTAAATCTGCAGTAGGCTTGTATATTAACACAATGACATGAGTATTTTTAAACCTTAATGTCTACTCGTTCATTAATCATGGAACAAACAGAGATCTTAGAAGTAAAGAACTGCATGGGACAGAACAACCATAACAATGAAAAATATTACTTGAACAAAATTGCATTCACATTGTTTTAAATCTCTTGGCAGACACGTTTTTGAAGATGGCATATTGAAGTTATATCGTCATATTGTGCTCATGCGCTGACAGAGCCAAAGTACTTATGATCAATGTCTTCTTCTGCAAACTACTGAGAGAGAGTTTTGATAAAGATCTCCTGTAAGTTGTGATAAACTGGCCTGGAGGACTCTTCCATCCTGGATTCTTTTGGTTGAGCACAATCTTTCAGTACGTTTCTCTCCTCCATTAGACCAACATAACTATCAATCTCTGTCAAAACTCTCCTGCACATGTCCAGCCTGCACAAAATGCATCAGCAAGGATTTTATCTCAAGCCACAGTACAGGGCATAACACATCGTCGGCTTCTTTTTGCTTCAGGAGTTACATGTTGACTAAGAGTTCAGCTTGAAGGCAGGATTGGGTCTGACCTGAGTTCATGTTACTAAACTTTTCACACCTGTGTGAGTCGGACGGCAGACTAATGAGCTGGGATCCTTTAGGCTGATGGAACCTGCAGTCAACCTGAACAACAAGGTTTGGTTTGTAAAACTATTTATTTATACAGCAAATAAAGTCTTTCTACAGATGTTTCATTGGGTTTTAAAACTGTATATGGCGTTCTTACCTTGTATATTATTGCTTTAATGATGCTCTATGCTTATGTCCCTTTGATTACATTACAAATCTGTAATTGTGTTTCCAATGTGAAACAGCTAAAAACATTAGTGTCATCACTGTTTATGATTCCTCATGTATCGGTTTATCTCTACCAGTATCAAGCTTGTGACCACAATTTAATACCAAGAATAACTAAGACAGAAAGTAATGTGGCTCTTAGAATAGAATAGAATAGAATAGAATAGAATATATCTTTATTGTCATTGTACAACGAAATTAAAATGCAATCCTTAAAAATTGCAAGAAAACAAACAGTAACGTGCCTCTAAAAACTATAAAATATAAAAATATAAAAAGTAACTACTCTCCTAATATGGTGCACTTTAATGATTAGTGACCTCTGCTTTATCATCCGTTCACAGCATAGACTGTATAGAAGAAGTGGACGTAGTCACCGTGACGTCACCCGTTGGTTTGTGGACTGACGTTTGTTTGGGATTTAGGCCGTTGCCATCTTGGTCTTTTGCAACCAGAAGTGACACGAGACGATGGAGCTAAGTACAACCGAACGCTGAATAAGACATTTTTAGGCGACCAAACTTTTAATATCATCTTTCATGAACTGAAAACACACTGTGAAAGGGTGTTTGTAAAAGTAAAGACAAAAACTCCCAGACCGGACAACTCCGTGGTAGCGACCTGTCAATCAGCAGGTAGCCCCGCCCTAAAGCATCCCCTGCTTTATGGTTTATCTGACTCTAAATGGGACCATAATTTACTAAATGAACATCATGCTGTATTGAAGAAGACTTGAAACTAGTGATTGAGACCATAAACTCATGTTTACAGTTATGTATATTTAGGTAATAGATCAAGGAAAAGTAATATTTTCTCATAGACTTCTATACAATCAGAGGAGTCGCCCCCTGCTGGCTGGTAGACATAATGCAAGTTTAAGGCACTTCAGCATTGGCTTCACTTCTCAGATCCGGAGGTATCTCACTGATTCACAGGTAAATATTTCAAATAAGCTATATAAGACACACTTGTCTCAGCTTAATGATAAAGAACACTTCATAAGTGTATTCGTGGGTAATGATCAATACAACCCAATTAGTCTGATCAGATCCAGAGCTGTCTTGCTGAACACCCTTCCGCCCTAAAGCTCGTCACTGATCATGCACTCAAGTTGAATTATTATTTTGATATGTGCCATCTGGTTGTGGCTAATTATTCCAACTGGTAAGCCAGGGGGAAAAAAGCCATTTTTATACGTACATAAACGGTGTTAGATGGATCTATGGAGAGAGAGACAGACAGACAGACAGACAGACAGACAGACAGACAGACAGAGAGACAGACAGACAGACAGACAGACAGACAGACAGACAGACAGACAGACAGACAGACAGACAGACAGACAGAGAGACAGACAGACAGACAGACAGAGATAAGGAGAAGTATATTTGAGACCCTAATCCTGAATTCATTTTCGAATACAGTAATAATTTCCAGGAATCATTTTTGAAATCCAATTACTAATCCACTTTACACTGCAGATGCTCACATACACATCCCTCATACATATGATCTCTAATGAATGCAATATAAATCCTCAGCATCAACTGCCGGCTGTTTATGTTTATGAGCAAAATTAAATACCAACAGACTGTGACGGGAATAAAGCAGGAGGAAAGAGGACCTCAGAGCATGTGTGATTTCTTTTTCAATCAAGTACAGAAATTGTTGACTAACAGGTAAATACTGACACTCAAAGCAGACCCAATACTATAGTGACCATATTAGCCCGACGTTTCAAAGCTTCACTAAGGGTGGAAGATTTCTAAGCACAGAAACAATATTAAATAAAAATAAAACAGTATACATTATCTCCCAAAAACCCCAAGTAGCTTTTTAGGTTGATCAACTTTTCACTGAGAGAGCCAACTGAAACTTTGGAAGCTCTCATTCACGTTCTCACATTTTAATACCAGCTATATTTAGACGAAGGCTCCTGCAAATTAATCTGTCTGAAGAAGAGTAAAATATGTATAACGGGTTTATTATCTATTTATGTATGATCCGTGTAATTCTTTTATTTCAAGCTGCAACACCTCCTTCCACAAGTAACACACAAAGTTCAGAGAAAAATTATGTAGAAATGGGATTCTATGATTGACAGCCTGTTTGAGTGATGTTTTTGTGAGGGAAGATCGGACCGTATACTGTATAATGCAGCACTAATGATTCCTGAGCGATGTAGAGGTGAGGACTGAGAAGCAGGTTGAGATTCCACTCAGGGTTGACATCTGACCCGTGCAGCGGTCGGTGGTGACGAGTCAGTGTCCTTAGAATTACATTAGCAACTATTTTGCATTAGAAAACATGTAAACTATTTATTTACACAAAGTCTGGTAAAGTTTAACCGTGACAGACTGATCACCTCACATAAGCAATCCATGGTGTGAATTAATTATATCTGGTACATTGCATATGGTCACTAAGGGTGGGAAAAAAAAAATCGATTCACCTCTGTATCGCGATTCTGAAATTAATACCAGAATCGATATATTTGCTTCATCTGAGTCTATGTGGAGGTAGAAGGAAGTTACCGCTTTTAATGTTATCGAATCAGGAGATAGGCGTATCGTCCCTGTCCTAATGGTCACTTCAATCAATAAAAAGATAAAAATAGATCTAAAAGTCATCAAAAGAAAATGGTTACTATGAATATTAATGTGAGGCTAAAGACAATATAACTGCAAGCTGCAAAGAATGTATGCATCCCTACATGGTGCAGCATGATCCCTTGAAACAAACAGCAAATACAGCAGTCTCTGTGGGAATTAAGGAGAGCCTCTGAAATTTAAATGTATTTGTTTGAAATATCAAATTTGTGGAGTTCAACAAAGTGTGACTAAGTACATCAAAGGCAATCTAAATATGTAAAAAGTCACCACAATAACTGTTTACAGTTTGATGCACAGACCGTCAGATGAAAACGCAGCACACTGCTGAGCTGAAAACATCTGAATCAAAAGAATCTAAACGAGACAGAAAATCAACTGGTCAGAAGACTGCTGCTGTGTGCAAGCAGATGTTATTCAGTTCTCCCCATGACCAGAAACTGCTTCCCAAAGAACACCAAAGGCACGCTGTGCTTTCGCTATTTAACACTCATCAGCCAATTAAAAATTTAAAAACTTGATCAGCAAGAGCCTGGCTGCTGGACCGGGCTGCCAAGCATTTTGTGGATGACTTATTAGTGGAGAACTGTGCCAATGATGTTGAAAGGAAAATAAGGTTAGGTGCAGATGCATCCCATATTGTACTGTACATTTCAGCTATGAGCTTAGACTGCCATCGTAAAATATGAAGCTGATCTACCACTCTTAGTTTTGATGTATTTGGTGTA
This sequence comes from Sebastolobus alascanus, assembly GCA_916701645.2. Classification (NCBI taxonomy): domain Eukaryota; kingdom Metazoa; phylum Chordata; class Actinopteri; order Perciformes; family Sebastidae; genus Sebastolobus; species Sebastolobus alascanus. The sequence goes on along the minus strand of CAKAOJ020000340.1, from coordinate 1,382,477 downwards.
TCAGGTGTTTAATAATTCTAAGGTTGGTCGATCTAAAGCCAACTGTGCAATCTGCACCTTTATACTGTGGGAAAAAAATCAGCACATACTCAATCTTAAATGGCTTGGCATGGGATAAGAGACATCACACTACAGAGATGCACATATTATATCTTGAAGCAGAATAATTTATCATTTTGCACAAATCAGTGATCTTAAGTCTGCTGTAACACACTGCACAAACTTTGAGCTATAGTGTTAGAACTCGTCATTATGTAAATATCAGAAATTATACTGTATATCTGCTAAAGATGTTGAGCTAAAATCTACAGATGGGGGAAAAATTAAATGAAAAACAGATATATCAGAAATACCAATATACTAATAAGGGATAGTTCCAGATAATATCGGACGCAATTCTGATGTTAGAAGGTGTGTGGGGGGGGGGGGGGGGGGTTTGTAAAGCTATTGAACCATCTGAAAAGCACTTCTGATAAAGTATATCAGTGCCTTAACACGTCAGTTGAGATCTGGTGACTGCAAAGGCCAAAGCATATGATTCACTTCATGATTCACGTCAAATAATTTTCATTCTAAAAGCATTCAGTGACCCTTCATACCTTGTATAGAAGCATCTGCATCTGCATGTTTAAGCCTTTGAAAAATAATCTGAATCCATAAACTGCAAGCTTTCCTCTCTAGAGGATGAATATCTAAATCCTCCATATCATACTAAAAACACAAAACAACTTTTGCAGTATTGGTGGAGGTGGTTAAGATCACAGCCATGTTTGCCGCTGTTTTCAATACACAGGAAACCACAGAGGGGAAATAAATGTGTTATGAGACCCTGCAATTGAAAAGCCAGCAGTACACAAAGTGTACATGAGTGAGCACTCTTATTTTCACCAAGATTACGGCCTTTTCCCTGCACTGACACAGCACAAATATAACATGGAGTTCTGGCCAGACTCTTCAGTGTGAAACTGTTAAAAAAGCTAAATTAGCAGAGGGGGAAGTGACATTGTGTGGAGCTACTAGGTGGCTTTGATGGGAACTATTTGCAATAATATGTCAACATAAATTCTTTTCATGAGACGTGCTGCTGCTCACAAGTGTCTCGACTAAACTGCTGTGACTTGGATGTGACGATGAGCAAAATCAAAAACTCAGAAGTTTGTGGACTGTTGAGTGTTACAAATCATACTCTGTGTACCCTGAACAGAGCTCTAATTTCAGCTGCCAGATGTTGCTGGGAACTCGGACAGATTGCACTCAGCCAAATAAAAATGTGATAACATATAAATTATTTTACGGGATGACACCACGTTTTCCAAGAGATGTGATGGTCTTTAATAATTTCCCATGGATTTTCTATGCAAGGGAATGATGTATTTATGGCTCAAAAACAAAAACATCCGACTCTAAAGAATGCTCATGTGCATGGTGCACAATATCTGATTTATAGATTCACCTGACTTACAGCACACAGTAACTACCAGACATTCATTGCTATAATCTTTACTTTTAGCAGCTGTTCTTAAGAACTATATAGAGAGAAAAAAAGTGCAAGCATAAGTAATAGTTTGGAGAAACTCACCCCAGGTCACTAATTAAAAAGTAACAGAGGCATCCCAGTTGTAATTATACCAGCACTGACTCATTGGCCTTTGGTTTGTATGAAAAGTCATTCCATTCAAAGGATGTGTTGCACACATTTAAAGCAGTTGGTTTGGATAAGGTCTCCTTCTGTAGGCAAAATTAAACTGCCTCAACTGCAGCTACAGTAGCTGCATATCTGTGAAAAAAAGAAGTACTTTGAATAACAGCCTGCTCTTAACATTGAATCAGGATTTCTACTTTTACGAGGGTTTGAAGAGCCCCCTAAAGAAATCAAGTGTTTTAGATACGGTGTTAGCCCTGAGCTAACAAGTGTTGCTGTCTGGAGGACCCTAAATAAATTGTGTATATAACTGAACCTTGGGAAAACAGCTGCTCCGAAACACCAGGGGCTGCTGCTGGTGCAAAACCTCATGAAAACCTGTACAAACTTCACTTCAAGGAGGGGAAAATGAATGCAAACAATGTTAACACAATGCTGATGGAGTGCTTTTAATCTCACAAAAGCACCATCCCATCTGCAAAAAAAAAAGCCTGATTAAAAACAGTGCATACGGTGCTTAACATCATAATACACAGAAAATATCATTAGAGATGTCAGAGAAAGCAAAATACAAACAGCAGTGTTGAACAGACAGCATCTCTCTGACCTATCAGTAAACTAAAGAGATGAGAAAAAAGTGTTATAAATCTTCACCAAAATGTGTTAATAGGACAAGAGAGCAACAATACAGTATATAAAACATAACATAAGACCTGGTAAACCAACACTGCAGTGAAAAGACCGCATTAATGGGATTCTGTCATTAGAAGAAAACACAGTTTTTACCTCCAGTTGTGTTCCCAAACAGTGGGAATGAGAGCGGCTTGCATTATCCTTCATCACAGTGGCAACCAGTGAGTTATGTGAACTAGTAAATGAGGTAGTTGGGTGCGAGATTTCTCTGGGGCTGAGCTATTTATTTCGCCTGTATATCTAATGACTCTGTAGCCCTTTGAAGAAGATGGAAGTTTGACGGAGTGGCAGTGTTTGTGAGCACACAAGCAGCACACTTTCCCCCCCGGAGCCGCCTGCAGACAGCCTATCTGGCTTCCTAGCTGGCTGCTTCACTGGCTGCTGAGCTGGAATTTCGTGCAGGCGGGGAGAAGAGTATCTACTGAAGCCATGTTGGATCACAGGGCAAAGCAGCTGGTAAACAACACACGCTCATACGTGCACGCACACAGACTTTTCCAACTCAGTGGACAATCTGCATGGCCACAGAGGGACAAATGATTTGGGGAGAAAAGATGAAATTCTGTTTTATGGGTCAGCTGTCTTTCAAAGACTTTCTAAAATAAAGGGCAGGTTGAAATGGCATGGAGGCCGGTTTTAGATAGGCACGGCAATGTTTTCACTGCAAATACACAACCTTGAACAAAGGGTAAGAAGATAGCATTACTCCCAGCTTGGTACGGGTACGCTGCAGCCTATCTCTATCCCTTGGAAAGCTACAAGCACCAGTGGCCATTGTCTGGCTGTGTTGTAGAAAAGCCCCTGTATCTCCACTCCTTAAGAAATGCAGCTTGACCCTTTCAGGCCGTGCCTAAGTGTTAAGATTGCAGGATCACACTGACAGAGATAGTATAGGAGAGTAGGCACTATAAAATTCACAGAAAGTTGGAGCTGGTTTTGCATTTCAACATACTTGACAAAAGATTGACAGGCTGGTGAGAAATTAAATTCCATCCGGTCGTGTCCTTCGCTGTGTCCTTTGCATGCACGACGCAGATTCACACGTAATTGCAGTCATGATTCAATCATATCTGAGAGTGTACAAGCATCACACACTTTCAGTCATAAGAATGAGCAGCACATACATATTCACATGGAAGATGTAGCTAACCATATCAGCATAACAAGGAAGAAAGGTATACAGCGGGGACGGGAAATGTGAATGAATACATTATGGATGAGTACATTAAATATTTGTGTTTTATATGCGTCAGGCATGAGGGCCTGAAAATAATGAAAATTGATGATGATAGTCAAGCCATTGGGCTTCCGATTCAGATGCTTGTGATGATGACAAAACCAAGGAACTTTGTTGTTGACATTTCTTATTGAATTGCACCATTATAATCTACTGTAGCACCATCATTTCACATCCACAATAGGGTGCTACATTCACATTTTATGCTATTATTGCATACAATATACAATATGTTGGGAATACACCACTTTAAAATAAATAGCACCATCACACCGAGGATTTCTGGGGAGACGCCCGTAGAGGCTTGAGTAAGTACTACCATACAACTTAGATTGTTGTTTAAATATGTATGCTGTGTGTTGTGCACTGTCTTGTAACACCAGGCTATTAAAGAATGATTGATAGTCATAAAAAACTGAGCTGTACATGTTATGGTCTAAGTATTACCATACCACAGCGTTGGTATTCCTTTGACTCCTACACTTTAAAAGTGACAACAGAACTAGCCACAAAATAAATTGTGCTGATGAAACATCCCCCATTGTCCTATTGGGAACATATTCTGTCCTCATTACTCTTGAGTAATGGGAGATATCTGTGCCTTATGTGTAAATCAGCATAAACATTGTGTTGAAGATTAAACGGGCAAAAGGTGGAGGCAGAAGAATAAAATCTAATTCAACCAAGCCACTCACTGGAGACAGAGAGAGAGATAGAAGGAGACAAGAGAGGGAGAAAAATGGAGCAGGAGACGGAGAGCAGAAATGAGCAGATGGAGAGGGGAGAGGTCCTGGACGGGCCAGGTCTGGGGCAGGTGGGGAGATGAGGGGGGGGGAAAGGGGGAGGGAAAAAGGGCATCATGGAAGGGAGGGGGAGTGAACCTAGAGGATGGGGTCAGCCTGTTTGTACAGGAGAAGGTAAGGGAATAAGACAGAAAGTAAAGAAACAGCTGAAGGATATTGGGAGTAGAAGGAAGAGAGGGACAGACGAGCCAAATAAAAAGATGTGCAGGAGGAGGAAGGAAAGGTAGGGAAGATAGATAGATAGATAGATAGATAGATAGATAGATAGATAGATAGATAGATAGATAGATAGATAGATAGATAGTAACTTTATTGATCCCGAGGGAAATTCAAGTTTCCAGCATCACAGTTCCATAGTGCAAACATATTAGTAAAAACGTCACAGGTAAGTAGTACACATATTAGTAAAAACGACACAAGTAGTAACAAGACACATGTAAGTAATACAGAGTATAAAACAAAATATGCAATGTGCAGAAGAACTGTTAAAAATGAATATAGTGCAGGGTAAAAACAACTGAGATACAGGACTATTTAAAGAAAAAGTGAATGTAGTGCAGAAAGTGATATAGTGCTGGGTGATTAAATATAGGAGAAACAGATATTAAGAAATGTCAGATATGGAATATAATGCAGGAGGTGATGAAACGAGGAGGAAAAGAAATGAAGGAAGAAAAAACATAAAATATCATAATGGAGGAACGGAGAAAGGAAGAACTAGAGATGGATGAGCGTTCACATGAAGAAGCAGAGGGGGGGGGGAATCAGGGGTGAGCGAGATGGTCACAGAAGGATAGTTCATATTTAGACAGCTCCCCGCAGCACTCAGCTCTGCTTCGCCACAGATAACTCGGGACATCCATTAGTTCAACTAATTCCCATCGCCATCTGCCATGCAATTTCAGACGCACCTCTGGAGTTGCAGAAAAGGTTCAGGACTTTGGGGGTAGGGACGTTGATTTGGAAAATTTGAGATTAATTTGCTTAATTGAGGTACCTAATGCTTCCATAACTCAACAGTGGAAGTCCTACAGGAAATCAGGTGAGGTAAGTGTGATCACACGTCCCTCTCTTAAGAATAAATGCTGTTTACGACTCCTGGCTGATGGATTTTTCTTCTAAATGAAGACCCCGTTTATGAAGAGCTGTCCCGATCGTTGTCTCTGACTCCAATTCCACATTTTTCATTTTCCACTGAAATGGCCATTTCTAATGACGATAAAAGTCAAAGAGCAGAAAACGATGCATTTCTTACCTTCATAAGCTACCTTAAATCCATGGGCGCTTACTGCAAAGTCACTGGTAAGCCTCAGCGAAAAAATGGAGCCAGAACTGGTAACAGGCGGAGGGATGGTAAATCCTGTTAACCTGCAGATAAGAGAAAGACACCTCAGTACCGAATGTATGATTTCATTTATATGAATCACATTAATATGCTAATAAAAATTGAATTACATTGTGCACTAGTTTAATTAAATGCAAGACAAATGTGTTAATTAAATCTATATGACGACAGTCGACAAAATCTGCATTAATTAAATTAAATAATACTGTGGTAACATTTTTTGCATTTTTCAGAGCGATCAACCTCCAGCAATGCATGCTGAGTGACATCTATTACCATTTAGGCCCCCCCCCCCACAACACTGCTGAAAAGTTTTGAAGCAGAAACTAAAACACTATCTGGGTTTGTTAAACATCTGTCATTTTCCTATTTAAATTAGATAGGCCACCAGGTGACGTGTATGACCGTAAAGTTATAAATTCCTGTTCAGAGATGTGTGCACTAAAATGCAATGATGCAGAAAAACTGCACACCAAAGTAACTATCACTAAAAGTAATGACTGTTCAAAGACCTCAAACCTCACACCGCTGTAGTATTTTGTGTCTAATAAAACAGAACAGCTCTGAGAATTGTGATGCAATTTGTCCACCAATAATATACTGGGTACTATACAATCAAAACCCCAGCGAGAGCCTTCCCTATTGTTCGCTGGTGTTTGAGTGCTGGCAGATGCATTGTAACAGACTGCTTCATTACTGCATTTCAAATTAGGTGCAGATCCAAACAAATCCATTTAGTTTCACGACGTCGTAAACAAGATGTGTTGCTGACCATTCCTCAGCAGCAGTTGCTGATGTTCTATCGACCTCCCGCTGCTGTAAGCCAGGCTGTGGAGCGCGCACATAACTTGTGCATGAAACAAAACCTTCTCTATAGTTTTCTCTTCTTATTTTCCATTGCTAGTGTTGGCGCTGTTTGTGTGACTGAACCTCTACTTGACAGTAAGCCAGGTGAAAAATGTCTGAAGTGGGCCAAGTGTGGAAAAACAGAAGTTCCTCCTGTGACAGCAAAGAAGAGGGTGCTGTATTTACAGCTTCAATAGAGTTTCCAATTACAGCAGTGTGAACTGTGCTGGTCCGTGCACTAAATAATTACCCTTTGTCGCAGGTACTGCACAGCATGCCGAGACACTGCTAAAAGTCAATTGCCACATGATGCAGTTCTGAATACATTTATGGAGGAAACAGAACTGAAAATGTGACCTTGTTAGAAGCTTAATCACTTGCAGGACAACTGTACTGAATTTGCATGCTATCATGGTTAAATTAAAAGTGGAGGCAAGCTCGTGCATCACAAGAAAAGTCTTTGCTGGAGTGCTTAAACATGCACAGGAGAGAGTGGAAGCACATTAGAACAATTTGTCACTTTTTATGGTTCTACTTATTAATGTTTCAATGACGTTTGGTAAGGCAATATTCAAGCTGGCCACAATCTAAATATCAAAAGGCAACGTCATTCATTTTGTTAAGTGTACACATGGTGCAGAGCTAAGCTATAGGTAAGGCTGCACCATTATGGCCAAAATGATAATCACAATTATTCTTTGTTTTTAGCGACAAAATATTTTCATTGCACTTTCACATTAAAATAAACAGAGCACTGTTTTCACTTCCATGCTGTCCTTCATCCCTGTTAATGTACAAATTAGGGCTGCACGATGTTGGAAAAAACTGATATTGCAATATATTTTCTGTTATATATATTGCAATATGAAAAAATACAGGAATATTCACCCTACCCCTTTTTTAGTTACATTTTAAAGTTAAATGCTTCAATCTGGTGCACTTCGAGAGCAAAATTAGCAACATTAAGATAATCAATTTTATGCTATTAATTTAATCATAAACACATAGGTTGTATAGATAATATCTATACCCAAAAATGAAGCCAAAACATTTCGATCACCGGCTGATGGCTGTTAGTTTAGGAAGCGTTTGATTTGATATGCTGCAGCGTTTTATATGAGCAGAACGCGCATTTTAAACATCAATATCGCAGGAAATCATGTTCATTTAATTGTGGGAAGGCAAAATTGTGATCGTGATTAATATTCCATTAATTGTGCAGCCCTAGCTATAGGATACAGATGTGAAAAATCTAAATATTAAGGAAATATCTCACAGAAATCTCAGTGCCTTTTATATCTCTGGATTATTTGAACCTAATTCTGGAAACATAGCTGCAGTCACATAAAAATGTCACGTGTGGACACACGAGTTTGCTTTGACTTCGGGTCACTTGTGCTTCTGTTCACAAAAGTCCTATTGAAAAGACAAGTGTGTAACCCTGGTCTTTCTCTGGTCCAATGTTAGCTGCTGTGACATGTAATTAACAAGCTCTCAGTCTCTTTCTTTTCAATACAACTCTTTTCAACGAAACACAGTTTGATGTCAAGCTGGGTGGGCTTTAAAATTAGCCCTCCTTACCCCAAGTCTGGGGAGGGGGGGATCCATGGGGGAGCTAATTATAGGCTGAGCAGAACAGAAAACCACAGAACAATCAGTGGCTGCAGAGTACATGCTCGCACAAAGGTCGATGCCACCCATCAAGACGAATGCAACGCAGTTACACAACGACACTGGAAAGCTTTGACCTGCAATGTTTACTGAAGAAAGTGGGAATGAATGAAAACTGATGTTTGTCCATTCATCTAAAAGTTGAACAAACTCTTAACTTTGTGTTGCAGCATTGACTATGAAGACAGGGTGTACAGGGAGAAGAGATGTGCTGCTATGGCAACATGGGATACAGAGAGACAACAGATGCAGTAGTAAGGAAGCATATTAATCATAATTTTAATCATTTTAATCATTTTAATATATAGGGTAATGTGAAGAACTAGTTCTGATGAGCTAAAGCCTAGGTATTTTCTTTAGTCTCCCACAACCACAAAGATATCTGAAATAAAGAAAAGATATTTTCTCATGACCACAAGCGAGGTGGATGAAATGGCCAAACTGAACCTCAGACCCACGTTCCTCGTCTCAACAGGCTAAATCCTTTCTGAGATTGCACTGTTGTCATCATGGCATGCAGCAGCAAGGGAATGAGGATGTCATGGGGTGTACATGAAGGGAAGACATCTTTTCTAAGGCTGTCAGTGAGAAGGATTAGGAGGTGACAGTCTAGGCACAGTTGGTGAAGGAGTTATTTCTGATTCAGACAGGTCATGTCTCAGTATGGGTCACGAGAATGGGGGAATAATTTAAACCTGAAAAAACAAAACCTGAAGAAGTAGCATCTTAAAGCACGGGCAGGAAAACGTGCCGCTGCCAAAGAAACACTCATTCTGAATTAATCTAAAAAAGAACAGCCGACATACTGACAGCATTTTCTCAAGGAGTCTTCAGAATCTCTAATGTGTTTTGTTTTGTTAAACCCAAAGAAGAACAATGTGACCTAAGTAGGTCTTTAAGAAAAAAGCAGACAAAGAGATCTCCATCATCTGGCATTCACTGCCACTTGTTGCTTTGGCAACGGGATCATCGGGTGAATGGTTGGAAAATGTCATTAACAAATAAACACCATGGGGCTTGCTGTCTGCTCAGACACAAGGAGCTTGTGAGTGAGATATCAGACACAAGTCTGCAACTAAATCACACTCCCATTTGAAATTCTACAAAGAAGACATCCTAAATACCGGATTATGCCCTAATCTGACTCTGGGAGGTCGGCCAGACTCACTGGGGAACTTTCATTTTCATTTTCATTTGAGATAGAGAAAGGAGGACAGTTTAAGGCATCAAAGTCAAGATGAACATTCAACAATAAGAAATAAAAGTTTAATACATGGATAGACACTAATGTTTGTCATAACTTTGTTAAATTTGTCATAGCAACTATAACCTCTCGAAGACACTTTGCTATTAAAACATATGGCAATCTGACAAACACTTGCATTTAATCTACAGTTTTATTCCAGCTCACTGCTAAAGCTCTTGCTGGTTTACTGGAATATGGTGTGAATTGACAAGAAAGGAATTTTGTATCCACACCATTCATAGACCTGTTATATTCAACTTTCTTTTTAAAAAGGTGGTAGAGAATTTGCACATAAGAAAAAGATAGTTTAAAGGACTTCTATTTTATATCCAATGAATAAGGTTACATGCAAGCAAAATATGAACTGCATATCTTACATCTACTGTATGTTGTGGTGAAAAGGAAAGTACAGAGGAGTGTTTGGTTTAAAGTACTCAATTTTGTGACGAAGAGATTCAAATTCCAGAGAACACAAGGTCATACACAGTAGATAATATAATAAGATCAGATAAGATAATATAGTCCGGTCCTGTTCGTAGTCAGCAGGGTCTGAAATTAACTTGTTTTCACTTCCTGCCACTGTGGAGGTATGTTTTTACATTTATCTGCCACTTTTGAAATCTCTGCGCTAAATGAAGGAATAACATTTTAGATCTGATGTCATTCAATGTTTGATATATTGTACACAAGAAACATTATATGCATTGTAAATTACAGAGCTTGAGTTTACACCGGGGCGTCCACGGGAGCCCTATCTGTGGGGGGAGGGAGGGTAGTGGACACAGTACTGTACTGTACTTTGCTATTGTCATCTATAGTGGTTATGTGCATTAAAAACACATTATTGTATTTTTATTTAAACATGTCGTTTGGCATCAGTAATTTTAATGATGTATTATAAGCTGCTTAGAGCTGTTGTTAGGAAGTTAAACAGATCATAATTCTCTCTATTATCTTATATTGCCGTGAAAACATCTTCAAACAACTGGATTCATTTAAGTTTCTCACCAAAAACTGCATTTCACAAGATAACATTTGAACACATGGTGATAACGTTGTAATTTACCTTCCCTCAATACTCATTTTACTGAACAGAACTTGAGCACCATAATATAACTCAATGGAACCTCCGTTAATGTTAGTAGCTCCGTTATTTAGCCAAGCAGGAATGTGCTTCCCACGGGCTTCTAACAGGTAACGTCACTAACTCTCCTCCTGTGTCGCATTACCGAGGAAATGTAGGGTGCGCCCCCTCAGGTTTAGCAGCAGCAGTACAGCATGCTTTTGAGCGCTTCTTTTTCTCTCCGGCATGGCTCCGGTCCCAAACAAACTGAAACATGATACAGCGTGCGTATGCGTCACTGTGCATGCACAACTGCCGGAAAGCATCAGAACAGAGGAGACGATAGTCACGGATGCATGAGGACTATAACTAGGAAACGGTTCTCAACGACAACCGATTCTCTGTTCCCATCACAGCGTTTTCCCCGCCTGCCAAAGTGGCGGATGGCCTGACGATTTTACCCGCCACTGCCAACAATATACCCGCAATTTCAGACCCCGGTAGCCGGTCGACAACATTATTGGTTCTGACCTGTGATGGTGATGGAAGCTGGAGCATTAGCGCTCATACAGAGTTGGGACCAAATTATTTGCATGAAAATGCTTTGATGAATTTGATCAGAGTCTGTTCAAAAACAAAAACAAGTGCTACCAGTGTGAGTCAGATAGAAAGCGGTTCTGCTGCGTCTGTACTGGACTCCTCCAGGTCAACCACCAGACGCCGGGTGTCTGACAGGTACGGCCCCCCCCCCCCCGTTTATGGATCAAAGCAGCACCAGTGGCCGCAGAATGACTGTACGCCTGGGAACAGTGTGCCAATGATTGTCTGGACAGATGCAGCCTTTCCTTCCACCTGAACACACTACATCAGCCTGAAGGAAGCTGTCAGACATTCCCACCATCTGATTAGTGTGTCACGGTCGCGGCGTGCCATAGAGAGAGAGCGGCGAGAGAGACGGGAATGATGTACCTCTATTTGTCTGACTCACCGTCTCTCCTCCTCCATCCGTCTTTCCCTCTGTGTCGCACTCTCTCTTTCTGTCAAACTAGCTCTCTCTCACTTTCTGTTTCTCCTTGCATGAGGTTGCTCATATTCACGGGAACTTTTCCTTTTCCCGTCTTCCCGGTTCACCGTTTGTGTCGATTTGCCTCTTTGTATCTCTCCGTTTGCCTCTTTGTATCTCTCCGTTTGCCTCTTTGTATCTCTCCGTTTGCCTCTCTGTATCTCTCCGTTTGCCTCTTTGTATCTCTCTGTTTGCCTCTTTGTATCTCTCCGTTTGCCTCTTTGTACCTCTCCGTTTGCCTCTTTGTACCTCTCCGTTTGCCTCTTTGTATCTCTCCGTTTGCCTCTTTGTATCTCTCCGTTTGCCTCTTTGTATCTCTCCGTTTGCCTCTTTGTATCTCTCCGTTTGCCTCTTTGTATCTCTCCGTTTGCCTCTTTGTATCTCTCCGTTTGCCTCTTTGTATCTCTCCGTTTGCCTCGGCCCGGCTCTCCTTGTTGCTACACTGCTCTTAACCTCTTTGTGTCTCCTGGGAATGAAGAATAAAGAATAAAAACAGACAGAAGGGGGAGGAAGAGCCCTAAAGTGTTCTGAATGATCTTACCTAGTAAGCAACAATTAAAGTGAACCACTTGCCTTAGTTTAATGTAAGAAACAGAGCAAAATAAGGCACGTTACTTACTGAGGTGAATATCGGCCTTCCTGCTAGCCTCCTCCTCAAAACAACGAAAAAAAACAGCAGGGGATGATTAATAGACTTATTTTGCACTGACATGTCCTAACTCATTACAGCAGCCGCAGACACTGACATTTCGTTTTAATAACTGCAGTAACAAAGGTCAAATCATCCTATCAATTAATTCATCCTTGGCTCTTCTCTGACTAATAAGATGGTAGAATGAAAAAAATGTAATGTCTTGAATTGCAAAGGTAAATGTAGGATGAAGAATACCTGGTGTGTGGTCAGAAAGCTAATATCTTTCTCTCCGTGCATACTGTGCTACTCGACTTGTTCTGCAGAGAATCACATCGTCATTTTCTACAATATCCTGCATCTATAAGCAATTATCCTGATGTGAATAGGCAGGGTGTCAAATGCAAAAAACAAAACTGGGATAAATACGAGCTCATTTCAACTCAGATTGTAATTAGTTCACAGGTGTGCAGACGAAAGGGTAATTAATCCTCTTCTCCAGGTACGCCATGTGCATTGTGGTTCTGGTATATTTGTGTGAAGAGAAGAAGACAGACTAAGATTCGATTTAGGTTATCCAGGTTGGAGGTGACAAAGCAGGAGCAGATAAATAACGAAGCACTGCACAGCCATTAATCCCACTTTTACGTCACGAGAACCTCAAGCTACTCTCAGTTATTTGGAAAGTGATTTTTATCAAGTCATAATGAGTCACGAAGTTACTTCACCCATCATGACTAATGATTTGCTTGTGACTGAAGATAGATATGGTGTCAAAATGGCTTACAAGTCACATTATTCATTTCCATGCATGCAATACTGTATTCATTTATATTCTTCATCCTCTCACTGCAATAAAGCACTCTACATGGATTGGTTGTCGCCAATTCTGTGCACTACATGGCGACAAACTTCTTTCTTTAGTATCTGATTTGACACTAGCCAGCTGCATATTTTTTTCTGCATTGCACATCTACACTGTTCTCTGTGTTAAAATAGACATTACAAAACTGATAGCATTACAATAGTTTACTGTGCCAAACAGATACAGTTACAAAATGTCAGATTTTGTTGTGAATACTTATTTATTGGGCGGGCTTATATGTGGATAAGTGGTTGGAAGAGATGGACAGAATAGGAGGAGGAAGATAAAAAAAGAAAGGGGACATTAGAAACCACTGCTATGATTCATGCATGTAATGTAACCTATTCTGTCCACTCCACCGTGAAATACAGAGGAGGATTGTACACTAAGTGCTTTCTTAAAACAAGTATGCACAGGACAATGTGTCTGCAATGTGACTCTAGTGAAATGCACAAGGAAACACAATAGGCGTGTTTCCATTCAATTGTCAAGCGAATTTTAAGCAAACTTTTGAAATGTCGCAAAAAAGAAATGCACATTTCCATCAACTGGTTTGGAGCGAATAAACAAGGCTGCGTAGTTTATTCAGAAGTTGGCGGTGTAGGTTACGCTTTACGCATGGCTGCAATCCGCCAGTAAACAGAGTAGAAGAAGAAGGAGAGAGAAGAAGTCGCCTTGGCCGATCTACGAGAGCAGAACGGAGAGAGGTCTTCAGTCTTCTTTCATGTTGTCCGGAGACGAAGACAATATAAATATATATCCGACTATACTTAATAAGTCTCCTGCAGTTGAAAGCTCCGGTTGGAAACTAAGCTGTGTACGTTTCTACACTTGACATTTGCGTAGAGATTTGAAAACAGACCTCCACACAGTGTGACTGGCATACTTTGAAAGCAAAGCTGAAAGAGAGAAGGATAGTTGCTCGTCCTACCTAGTTAATAACCTTTTTGCACAATATGTGGCTGCTTCAAAACAACAATACAATTTGAGTACTCTAAATAGAATAACTGCTTCAGCAGGACGATCAGAAAAAAAGCATCATCTTCAGAAAGGGACAGAAAAAAAGAGGTTGATGCTTTTGACAGTCAAGAGGACAAAAGCTACAAAAAAAGCAGATGCTACTCCGTCAACCTGTCAAAGCTACCATAGAGCCCACACTGTCACTAACTGACCTCCCTGAATAAGGTGATTTCAGAGAGAAGCAGACAGAAGGGTCTACACTATGCATTTGAAGGATATATCCACGATGTCAAACTGATGCAGCAACTAAAACAGGCTAGAAAGATAAGGACAGAAGCTAAAGCTCCATAACACAGTGTAAAAGGGAACCACCAAATCATGGTGATCGAGGCAGAAGACCATGACATTAATTCACGTCGAAACGTAACATTTTAGAAATGTATATCTCCTTCCAACCTCTCCGGGTAATAAGTATCACAAGTACACGAGCCCGAGGCATCACGACTATCTCCATGACTAGATCGAAATCCACAAAACCAGCCTGAAAACAAAGATAATCTAAAAACGACTGCATGAGAGTCTATGGAGCACAGCCGGATTGCTGTCAGACCCTGAGCGAAGCTGGCCGATGCTACACTGTGATTGGCCAGACTGCGTTCAAGAGGCGGGACTTAGCAAAGGGGCAATTGTGAACTACTGCAGACACCAAATACAGAAACCTCATGCAGAATATTTAAGATTGGAGGTAAGTAAGAATCTGCACATTTCCACCAGTGTTCAGGTTGACAAAAATGAGCAAGAGAACTAAATAGGATAAGATCACATCATGGGGAACAAAAACTGATAAATATTATAATGTTAAAATACACTAGCAGGTCCACAGTACACCAGAGTCAAGTTTCAAATTGGCTGTCACTTAAAATACCTAGAAAGACCCAATTTGTACAGTTTCTTTTACAGTCACAAATGTTTTTAGATGCATGCTTACAGTGTTTAGTTCTGGGTTTAGTTAAGGGCCTTGATGGAGGGAGTGCTTATTTACATGCTGCAGCGAGTAAACACTGCTCTATAGACAAATAACAGATCTCACAAATCAAAAACTAGGCCTTTATCAAGAGAGCATCCAATATGCACTTGTAATAGCAATTGTTTCATGACAGCAGCAAAAAGATCCCCTTAATGAGGTCATTCTTTGTGCAGGGCAACACTGGAATAAAAGGCTATAATACACTTACCCACCTCCTTTCCTCTACCACCCTCAGCATATCATTTCAGCACAATAATGAGTGCTTCAACCAGCCATTCTCAGGCACGAGGGATTGTACGTAATGTAAGTGCAGCAAAGAGTGAGAGGGAACGGGGAAAAAACTTCACAGAGCAAAGAGAATACATAGATCAATGGGGAGACGCACTAATCAGGTCCATCACGGGGATGTCGATTCTTTTTCAAGTTAAAAATTCATTGTCGCTTTTGTCGTGTTCCCTTCTGAACTTCTGCCTTAATTAATTAAAAGCATTAATAAATTAAAGGTCTCTTTAATCTCTATCAAGGTTTCTATTTATAATTACCCCAGAAGGGGAAAAGAAAAGCAGAAAAAAGGGTCGCCTGTCATTGTGTTCACCTTCTTATTTATTCCAGCTGACGATACAGCTGAGCGAACGACACATCAACATACATTCAGAGAAGGGAAGGAAAAACATATGGAAATGAGCATCTTTCAGAACAAGTTGGCGAAAGAGAGGGAGGGAAAGTTTGTGCTGCATCTTTCTTGACAAAGTTAAACAAAAGGTATGAAAACACGAGGTAAGGAAGCTTGTTTTTTTTCCTTCTTCTGAGTGATTTTTGTTTTGGAGAGAATTAATTGTGTAAGAGCCTTCTATAGCGTACATGTTGGGCTCCAGTGCACAGCAAACACTATGTCATGGAATTATCATTTTCTGGCGCAACACAACATAGTCCCACATTGTGAAGAAATCCACCACTTGGAAAAAAACAAAAAATGTGACTAAAACACAAAGAACAACGTTGCTATTTAGAGGTTTGGGTCGGATCAGCAAAAACCCATCACAATTTCAGCCATTTGCTTTTGTCTTGTAGCAAGAATTAGTTGTGCTTTTCCTCCTCCTCTCTGAATGGCAGGATTAGTTCCATGTAAATTTCAAAAGTCGCAGCAAAATATCATCTCTGGTTTCTTAATTTGCAAACCATTAACCCTATATTTGACACAGCTAATCAGCAATGGCTCTTAAAAGCTAGTTGACAAGACAGCTACACTAAGTGTCCACTTTAGTAGGTACACCAGTGCAATCTAAAGCACTCCAATACGACTGTCCTCATATAAAGCCTACTTTTATGATGCTATAATGACTCTGTCAGTGGTATTAATTAAACTACAAGTTTTAGCATTTAACTCACAGTTAATAGCGATATATTGAGAGGTATTTCTAATATCCTGCCCCCCTTATGTCTGCAAATGGAATGAACTAAAAAAAGAAACACCACTCAAAATGTGGCCAAATACAACAACACCTTTAACTATGACCTCAATAATGAACATTTAATTTAATTACATTTCCAACAATGTCACCAAGAACTGAACATTATGAGCTTTGTTAAGATAAGGGATGCACCGATTGCAAAATTCTGTGCCGATACCGATGTTTAAAATAACAATTTGGCTGATACCAATATTTTTGTTTATTTGTTTTTGCTGTTATTTATTCCCCTTTTGTGCCAGAAAAACAAAGGCATCTTCATTATAAAACAAATAACTGAGCTGTTTTACAGCCATTTAGCATTTCATTACACGGTATTCTATCATACGAATATATGAAACAACTTTTAAAATAACCTTCTTTCACATTAAATAACTGCTTCAAAAGCCGTTTCAGCTGCTATGGCCTACAATTACCTTCTCAATGAAAATAATGTTTCAGTACTAATATTTGTTTTATTAAACATATTAAACATATATGTAAAAGCGATTAGAAACATAAGCAGTGTTTCTCACACATAGACTTTACTTGGGCGGGCTGCCCATATAGCAACGGTCACTTAAGCATATTTGGCAAGTCGACCCATTTTTGCATTTTTCATTTCTATTTTTTTATCCGTCCGAGAGAACGACGCCTTCCGCGATCGATTAACAAGTGAACTATCCCATCCAGACCGCTGTGATTGGTTTTAATAAATCTTGTAAGCAATTGTTTTACTGCTTAATTTGTCATAGAACATAACGTTTTGTGTATTCATTAAAAACAGTAAATATGACTCACATTCCATAATAGTAAATGATTTCCATGGTCCAACACTGTCACACACATAAACAGTGAAAACTAGAGACCATCCTGCGATATGATCTCACCAGCCACAACGCCAAATCAGGCCAGCGGTGTAAAGCTTAACACTAAAATAAATTTCTGAAAATATTTGAAGCAAGAAATAGGCATTACAGTAACAGAATCTTGATTCATATTTGATCAATGCTGCCTAGTTTGACAGTTTAATCAGAATTCACAATTCACTGATTTTTTTCACAGATTATCTGTCTCATATACTGTCAGGATGATATAGTGACAGTTTGAGCAAATATGTAAAGTTATAAGTTATTTTTATTATTGTTACCAACTGTAGCTTTAAGCTTGAACTTGAACATTTACATATTTATTTTTCTACAGTCTGATTATAAATTATTAGTAGATCCTGCACATGACAATCATAAATTCTCTCCACAGCCTCCTCCCTGACATCAGCTTGGTTGAGTTTTCTCTGACTGAATAACATCGCAGCCTCTATCTACCGCAGATGCTTGAACCGACATCTCTGTAAACAAACACCTCAGTGCACGATAAGGGAAAAGTCGCCATGAATTGCATACTTAATGTCTTTACAATTCAATTTTAGCCAAAATCTTCATAATACTGCATACTAACCAAAGTATATTCAGCATTGCACACTTCACTACCGCATGTTTTTTTCTGCCTTTAGCCATCATCACTGACCACCGGCATTATGGGGACAAAGCATTGCTAAGATGCTGGAAAAACAAGTGAAACAACAGATAATGAGCAGTGTGCAATTACAGTTAACACTTTCTGTATATTGGTTTTCACTGAAGTAAGGATGTTAATAATTAACCCTTTAATTTAATTAACACGCAAGACAAATTCCAATTAACACTATCAGTTAAACAGTTAAAAGAAATAGTTAAAAGAAAAATTAAAAGCTGAAAAAAACTCAGGGGAGCAGCTAGCTGTCCAATAGCTGGTCCACCTTGAAGGTCAGCCACATTAGGTGAGCCTGAGCCGGAGTTGTTGCTGACGTCGCGGCTAACCTCCTTCACCTTAGGTTCAGGTTCAGGTTCAGGTGACTTTATTTGTACCCGTAGGTAGATTTGTTTTGCAGCAAAAATAGAGGATGGCATCCGTATCTGGTCCAGGGCTCTTGTTTGCTTTTGTGCGGAAGAAAGCTTTTTCAACATCCATTTGATTTATTGGAAAGTGCTGATTGTCATGAAGTTTGAGGCTCAGTTCCTGAGTTTCTTTTCTAAAATCAGACATATCAAAACGATTATAAAAACAATTAAGAGCATTAGCAAAATCAGTATCTGAATTAAAACTATTTAAAGTGACGTTTGTGCTATTTTTTGTGTTCTGGAGGCCAGCAATGGTTTTCATCCTGGACCAAGCTGACCCAAGGTTATTAGCAGCCATCTTGTTCTCCAGTTCAGATTTATAGCTCCGTTTTGCTTTCAAAATTTCAATTTTAAGCTCCTTGGTGGCTGAGTGCAAATCTGATGCTACTCCCTGTTGAAAAGCAAGTTAATCAGTAGGTGGCTGGCAAACACCACACGTGAACTTGTCTTGGGTCTTATGAGTTGTAGCATCTATTCACTGACAAACTGTACACACACTGCTCTGCTACGTTCACAACTATAACGTTACTGCTAACTTCATATTCATCGTCACACGCTCTCTCTCTCTCTCAACAGGCTTACTGGGAATGTGGCAGCATGTGTCCACGACAATGAACGCTACGTCACGGCTGCTTCAGTAACGCTCCCCGATGCAGCTGGCTGTAAATGATGTATTGAGCCTGTATGTGCATCGGTTATCGTTGCAGCTGGGCGGTTTGTTAGGCAGTAAAACCACAGCACACCTACGCACAAGGCATCTTGTGTAGTTAGCTAACCCAACATGCCGAGCCTGTCGCTAGCTAGCCGCGGGATGACTGTCACAACATGCGCTGAAATCCCCCTCACAGGTCTTTCTGTTCCAGTGGACAGCATTTGCATAAACTAGCCTATAATTACTGGAAAATGAAAGAAGTCAGAAAGGTATGACTCAGTTTCCCTGTCTTACAAGTGTCTATTGTTAACGTAAAAGAGATTCAGAAAGTGACAGCATGTTTATTATATCAGCTCTGACAGGCAGTTACTGTTTACCGTGATGACGCTGCCACCTTGTGGTTTCCCGACGAGCCATCGCGATATGCACATTCATGAGCAAGTTGCAGTATTCATTCTATCATGTTATATATAGCCTCCAGAATAATAGCAATTTTCCCTGTGGGACAATAAAGTATATCTTATCTTAAAATTAAATTAACTTTAGTCATATCTCAAGACATGACTAAAAACTTAAAACAAGACTTAATTTCGGATACCCTCGAAATCATAATCGGGCTGCCATTGTCAACATCAGAATACCTGTGGATAAGCCAATAACATTGTTTTTTACCACCACAGAGTCAGTTGTTTTATTGTGCATCTAACAGTTAACTCCATTTCTTTAACAGAAGAATTACACCTTCTCTAGTTTTAGGATAAATGTACAGTTGGTGAGAAGAGGAACAAGACAAGAATAACGTCACCTGAAAGATGTCATTGGCTGAGGAAGCGTGTCAGCAGTCTGGCTGCTGCTTACCTTCACTCATCTAAACTCCTGCCTAAACCAAAGCAGACAATCACAGACAAACTGATGCTACAACCACTTCTGATAGAATTCCTGCCAATTTCTGTCCAACCCTCACACAGCAGTGCAGCTGCTTCTATCTGCAGTATTTACACCTTTGCACTTGGTAACAAGTTTCTTTCTTCTCTGGCACAGCTGTCTGCACAGAGCCTGCAACTTCAACTGAGCATCAAAATGTTAAGTTCAACCCCGGTAAGTGAACTGAGGCAGCTCAGCTGAGATAAATACGGCAACAACACACTTGTGCTCAAATACGGACAGTATGACCAACCTGCTGTATAAAGGGTAAGAAATACAGGGCGTAGACACAATGTCCTTCATGCAATTTCATGAAACCCAAATAAAATAATCATGCAATGAACACATTCATGAAGCTCTTTAAGTGTTTAAGTGTGCACTGTAAGTGTTCATGTTTATCCACCCCACACACACACACATACAGATAAGAAGAATACTTTACCAATTAAAGCAATGTTTTGTGTTTGTTTTCACAATGAAGCTGTTGTTATGTACACAAAATGATTGAAGCGTGACTTTAATGGTAATAAATGAATCTCCAGAATTTTTCACATGAGGTGTTATGACATGTCACTACGTCACGACAGTTTAATTTAAAACACCAATTAGCTACAGGTGTGCTCTTTAGCCTAGCTTAACTGTGCAGCATTAAACTTGTTTGACCGTCTAGTTACCTGCAATGTTACTGACGTACAGTCTCACCTGAAGTTTACAGACGAGGTCATAATGCTCATCTTTCTGTCATGTTGGTATTCATCTCAATATTATCAAGAACTGTGTCCAACATTACTGTGACACGAAGACTTGGCTATCTAACGTTATCTAACGTAAGATAACGTAAGATAACGTAAGATAATGTTATCTAACGTTATCTAACGTAAGATAACGTTATCTAACGTTATCTAACAATACGTCCTCTCCACCATCTCCTCCTCTACAGGTGAGACTGAAGCGTCCTCTCCACCGTCTCCTCCTCTACAGGTGACTGAGCTCTCTGTCACGTTCACGTGTTTAATACAGTGTGGGAGATTTGTGATGCATTCATGACTACTGGGAAATTTGGGTTGTATTCTTTAAAGTAGCCTCAAATCATAACAAAATAGAAATAAGAAATATGTATAACAACTGTGGAAATAATAATGCTGAAAAATAGGATCTATGGTTAAGTGTGGTTAAAATGCTAGTATAAATAAATATGAATATTAGTTTAAATGTAGGCCTAGTGTATAAATAAATGCAGTGTTAATGCCAGAGTAAACCAGATTATTGCACAGCTGAATTATTGCACTAAATTATTGTACTGTTAAATCAGTATTGCACAGTTGAAGATATAATAAATTATGGGGTTATAGCTGCTGATAGGGGTAAAGAATAATAAATATAAGTTGTATATATGTATAAAAAATAAATAAATTTAAAAAAAGCTCTTTTATATGTAGTTAATCAAATGTTTTAAATATAGCACATTGATCTGAAGAGTAACTAAAGCTGTGAAATAAATGTAGTGGAGTATAAGTACAAAGTAGCATAAAATGGAAATACTTAAGTAAAGTACAAGTACCTCTTGAGTAAATGTACTTCGTTAGTTTCCACCACTGTGGAGGAGTTGTTTCTCTTTTCTAACACTTTAAAACTGTAACTATCGATGCATTTTGAGGCTGATACTAATCGTGACTGAGAAACACATACTGTCTAAATACTTTATTCCACGGATTAATGATAAGCTGATTTATCAAAACTGCAAGGTTTGACAGTGTCACTGAATTTTAGAGTTATTATTGGCACTGAAGTAAAAAATCTGGCGCTGTGACAACACTAGTTATGGGCTACTTAACAGCCAATAAATGTAGGCATATCTCAGCATGTGAAGCCACGTCAACAGCATGTGTGATCACTGATCACATAACTTGTTGATGTTGTGCCATTTTACTGCCATTAAACTCAAATTACTGGCATTAAAATGCCCTCTGTTTATAACACACAGAGTTGAGCCAATGTGTTGTGGTAATGATGAATATTAAGGTATAGGCTACGTGTGCAAGAATGATTTCACTAGTAGAGAGAAAAAGCTCAGACTTTACCTTTACTTTACCTTCTGGAGAAAACAATATGGACTCAAAGTCATAGCAATGTCAGGAATTGCTCTATAGTTGCTCACAGGCATAAGGCATTATATTGAAAGGCTTTCTAAACCATATTTGCAGCAAGTGTAATATATGTGAGATCATTAAGTGATGTGGAGTCAACCAGCATGGTGACAAACCTTTCATAAGCCTGACCTTGAAAACAACATTATGCAACGTAATCTTTTAAGTATCTAAAGTGATTCAGCTGCTAAAGTATCAACAATGATTCAGCTCTTGAATTATTCCCCTTCATTGCCGCTCTTTGCTATACATCCTCCATTTTATTAGCATGTGACCTGAGTCTACTTCCACAGAAGTTGAGCCACACAAATGAGCCAGAGAAAACCCTTTGGCACTGTCTTTTTGAGTGTTTCACAGAGAAATGCAGGACCTCACACTCACCTCTGATGGAGCATGCTTGTGAATACAAGTAGATAATCAGACACTGAGATGTCCTTTTTTAAAAAAAAAAGAAGCTTTCGACAGGTTTAAAAGCCGATGTGTGTATCAGCTCAGGCGAGAGATAATTTTCGAATAGTATACAGCACACTTATCTATAAAGAGTGGGTTTATTTTGAGCAATTTGGTTTGACAAGGAGAGTGTGAAACCTTTGTGGTGGTTTCTTTTGAAATCAAAGCACAAAATGATTATTTAAAGCGGTTTTCATTTTGGAAAGTAGGAAATAGAACATCCCAAGAATGCTGCGGTTCAGATTCTTCTGAATCAGACATATAACATATAACCTTCTTTTTTATGGCCAAACAACAAAAAAATGTCTATATTAAAGGATTTTTTTTTTTCACAAGGATTGGCTTACAGCCTGCCGGTTAAACCAATTTTGCAAGATTTGATTGAGCTCATTCTGGTGAGTTAAGTGTGTTTAATAAAAAGCATCGGAATTATTTATGAGTCCTTCAAGAATCATCCAGAATGGTAAACTCTGAGAAAATGTCTATCTAAACCTTAGCCTGATGCATGTACTGCCTATTTTGGACAGCAGCATCTTATGTCCATCCCTAAAGATATCTTACATGTGGGTTCAGGGAATGTCGTCTCCCCCTGGATATCAATTTTTCTTTATTAAATTGAATTATCGAACAGTACGCAGCAGCATGGTGTGAATTTACCATCCCGTAAAATCAAACACAATGAGAGCAAAATAATTGTGTTAGAGCCAGATACTGATGCGAGGGAGGAATATAAAAAGAAACCTAGAAGAATCTTCCCACACAGCATGGATGTGAGGCTTTTGTGAGAATGCAGAAAGTAAGTAAGTAAACAGTTGTTTGTCTGTTCAGTGACTGAAGTAATCTTTGTGTTTGATTCTCATGTTTTTCTCTTCCTCTGTCTCCTCCAGTGAAGCATTTGAATAAAGGACGGTGGCTCCTGAGCTGACCCATTCATCACTGGAGTCAACACGGCTATAGCTCATTCAGAAATAAATGCAGGAGATTCTTCTTAGAGCTTTTGGGTTGATGGCTGTCTTTGCTATGAAACCCAAACACATGACTATTTAAAGCATGTTTCATATAAGATACTGTACTTTGTGTTTGAACAGAATCATGTACTTTTTTCCCCTTTTGCTGCTGAAAAAATACATATGACTGTCCAGAGTATGAAATATTCCACACGCATTTAGAAATAAATATGTTAAGTCTAAACTCTGTTTTGGTTTAATGTACTTGAAACATATTTTCAAGTTGGCTCCTCTGAAACCAAAACACAAAATGAGCTTTTCACATGTAAAATCCCAATCAGAATCTTCTACAGTTTTGTGAAGGCATTTCAATTCTGCACGTCAGAAATAGTGGAAACAGCACAATCCACACTACAGCCTGACTTGCCTGACAAGAAGTCTTTGTCATGTGTACATTAAAGATGAACCTCCCATCAGAAGCGATCATTGAAAGCTTCCCTCCCTCTAACTTCCCGTCCCTGCCAGCCTTTAAACACTTCAAGGTGCATGGCTCCAGGGCCGATTCCTTACCTCGTCCTGAAGTTAGCCGGGTGTGGATGCCCGTCATACAAAGATAAAAAGTCATATTCCTCCTCCACAGCGAAAGATTGAAAAACAATATGAATCCTGGTCCCCTCCTCGGCAACAATCACCCAGGTACAGTTCGCTCCATTTGGATATCCATATGGAAACCCGGGGCTTTCTATCGTCCCGTTCCTTCCTTTTAAAGTGCCTCCGCAAGTATGGATAAAACCTGGAAAGAGAGGAAAACACAGTCATTATCAAACTCACAGTGAGTGTGTGTGACTCAGTTGAAGAGATAACAAAATAAAATGCTCTTCAACACATGGAAGAAAAGGAGTAAATTGTAGAGATCCTTACAGAAAATGTACTTAATTTTGCCTGGCACACACATTCAAGCAGCAAGAAATAAACAGACTGGCTTTAAAACTTTTAGGCCTACAGATGCTGTTCCAAGTATCATTTTTATTGTAACAACTGTGTGCATGCTGTAAAGTCCAGGTGCAATATTTCTTCAACTGAGAACAAATTGTTTGTAAAATCCACATTGTACTCAGCTGGCAGAAGCTGTGAGGGAAATCTGGCAACCAGCTGAATAAGAGCCACGTTTTTTACTTCCATTTATGTTTTCAGGTCCCCTTCAAATTAAAAAAAAAATACGCTGTAACAAATACTGCTGTCCTTATGAAAGAGAAATGCATAATTGAGGGCTACAGTGATGTTTTTCGACGCCGTATCGAACAAAAAGCCAGTGATGTATCATTACTGCCCACTTCTTTCCGGTGGGTCAGAGAGCCTCAGAGAGCCTCAGAGACAAGCAACAAGCAAGGTCTTCCAATTTGCTGCCACAAGCCTTTAACAATCTGTTTCACAGCCCACACAACATATATCTCTGCACCCTGCTGCACTGGCTTGCTGAAAATCAATACCCTTGACATATTAGGTTAAGCATTATACTATCATTCTCAAACTACAATAATCTGATTGCTTGGCTAACCTTTGTGTTGTTAATGTAAATGAGCGAATTTGCCACAGCAGCTAAGGAACTCTAACTCAAACACATACAAACATAATCTGTCTCGCTCATGCACAGATGTTTGCAGCACCCCTTTTCTCACACAATCACACCTATTCTTCCAAATCCAGTAAACTCCCTCCCACACTTAACACAAGCAATGCATAAACACGCTCCCATACACACTGTGTCACACTGCAAGAAAAACAGAAGTGCCATTTTATTTGAGGCTATCTTGCACGTTGTCTAATGAAATGCAAACTTAATTAAGATGCATGGTTTACCCCCCCACAATTTACTCCCAGTGTAATTAGCTTTTCACACTCGGTAGGTAAAAGATGTTTTCCATAGTGTCGACCGTACAGCACATACGCACTGCAGTATGTGGGGAAAAAAGCAAAACACACAGATGTCTTGGCAGCGATGAATCTGAAATGGGTGAAAAACAGTAGTAATCTTTCCTGATGATATGCACGCCTTCTTATAAATTGATGTGAACAAACAAAATGTTAAACTCTCGAGACAAACTGACAATTAATTTCCCTCTTGTCAAGCTGTTTCATTAGTTTTGGACAAAGCCTCGCAGCTGTTTATATTTCACACACAAAAAAACAACAACTCTGTTATCACAAATATGATAATTCTCTGGAACATTTTCCCTCAATCTTTACATCTTGCAATA
Source organism: Sebastolobus alascanus (assembly GCA_916701645.2). Taxonomy (NCBI): domain Eukaryota; kingdom Metazoa; phylum Chordata; class Actinopteri; order Perciformes; family Sebastidae; genus Sebastolobus; species Sebastolobus alascanus. Next base: position 1,356,619 of record CAKAOJ020000340.1, on the reverse strand, counting down.
CCTTCAGGATATTATCCTCCCAGCAGGAGTCCTGACCCGAGTCCCTGACAGTACAGAGTATCTCCAGATATCTGACCAGTCCCCGAGGCCAAATCACTTCCTCCTGTATCCCGTGATCAAGTGCCTGACCTTCTTATAGATCCAGTTATGGATACAGTATATCATGCCTATACAGGTTTATGATGTTATGTCTGGTGATGAGCTGCTGCTCTAAATGCAGTATCACCATGGTTTACCGCATGTCTAAGTTACAATTATTCCGGCCACCGTTGAGCAAACAGGGAAATCAGGGCAAATTTGCAGCATTGATGCGCTGCCTACAGTTTCAACCTGATCCAACCTGTGACACGCTGCATTATTGTTGCTTTCAAGTGCTCTCAGGAATATCAGATTTAGCAGCTCTTCACTGATCCAATAAAGCTGTTGGTATGAGTGTAAAAGTGTGGATGAGTAATTACAATGTGGCATCGTGTTTGACCAACACCTACTGTGATATTTCTTATTGCTCGGTGTTCTGTACATATAGGGTTTTGTTTCTATTTTCACTGATCATTTACCATAAGTTGTCCCACATTCTTGAATGTAATGAACTGAAATAGAGCCTATAGATGTCTCATCCACACTGTCTTCATTTTCACAAAGCTGCCAGCAACATATTTTCCTATAGCAGCTACATTTTGCTTGCGTTTCCAACTAAAAGCAGTTTGACTTGGTGAATGTAAGACAGTTTAAAAGAAGAGTTAGAGCTAATGAAGAGCAGTTGAAGACATGGCAGAATGATCCACACCCACACGGACTATTTAAAACGGCCTTGAAAAAGACGTTTGAGGAAGACATGTCCTTTACTGAGAGCGAGCCCATCTGCAGGTGCAGCTGTAGTTACAGGCTACTGTTTAGACTTAATTCACTTCAGTGAAAGCAGGAGGATCATTATGAGGGCAGAAATGCATAACAACACACTATTTGATTACTGATGTTCGGCCTCGGTCTATTCTTTATCTTGGAAAGTCGCCTCTTCCATATTTATGAGCATAATTATGAATACGCTTTTCAAAAACTACATTTCACCTGGTCATGGCCATGTGATGATACACTTACTAAATATCAGTAAAGGTGGCAGCAACGAAGATGTTTTCACTGAACTTTTACAAGGAGTACTCAGTCAGAAGTCTCTGAATGGAGCTTTCTAAAGCCTGAAAAGAAAACCTGATAGATAAAACCTGTCATCAGGGTTATCTCAGTTTGGACTTGAGGCTTTACAGTATAACGGTAAGTCTGTGTCACTAATTGGGGGAGTGGGGTTTGAAAGAAGTGGGCATAGGAGGCAGGTAGGGTCTAATGAAAGATGCTACTCAGATGCATTATGGGAAACCACCAGCAACTTAAAGTCAGGAGATCTCGTTGCTCTATTTTGCTTGAATTTTGACCATTCTGCTGTTTTTTGAAACCAGACATGTAGTTTTAATCACTGCTTTATAACCATGAGCGCAAGTCAAGTTAACTAGACTTGAGTTGTGGTGAGGTTACCAGACAATCTTGTAACTGCGGCTAACCGTAGGATAACATAAACCTGAAGCAATCCTAGTTGAGAGCACAGAGAGAAGCCTCTAAACCCTGTGTGACCCACACACACGTTTAGAAGGTCTAAAAGTATTACTGCTTTTATTTGTGGTTCTCTTGTATCAGATTCAATCATAGAGGACATTTGTTTTCACAGTGTGTTCATGGAAATAACATTAAAAACAAAACAAGAACATAACAACAACACAAGTCTATTACAGTGTGTCCAGGCTATTTAAAGCACTGATGGATGATGGCGCAAAACTTGCATGTTTCTTTGCAGATTGTCTGTATCTGCTGCCAGAAGGGAGATGGGTGAAGCATGTGTTGAGGGGGGGGCAGGGGTTGTGTGTTATGAGCCATGTTACTGATTGTCAGCAGCTTGTTTCTACTGGTGAGGGTGAGCATGGTGAAACAGCAGGTGGCGCAGCAGCCTACAGGAGGATGGCTTCAATAACTATAAGTACTTTGGTACAGAAGAAGCAGGAGGGGGGGGGGTTTGACTGAGAGAGACTTTAGTTTGCGGATGGAGTTGAGTCTTTGTTGGCAGCGTTTGTGGATGTCTGTGCTACGGTGATCAAAGCTCAGTTTGTTGTCCAGGATGATGCAGAGGTACTTAAAGGTTCTCTATTTGATATCCACAGCATTAATATGGCAGCAAACAACTGTTTGCTATGTAAAGATATAGAGGTTTAATGTCTAGCTGAGCAGAGAATGAAGTCGCTCTCCATCTGTGTGTGTTGTAATACCAGCTTCTCCTCGCTTTGTTTACATAGCTGGGCCGACCGTGCATGCCTTTTTAGTGCATGTGAGCGTGCACCATTGGCTAGCTCATGGCCATCACTCTGCACTGGTTACAGCTGATAACGTTGTCCTGTCCCCTCCCTCTGGATCCCCCCCAGGTAAAAACTGTTAGCTCTGTCAGCATTGTTGTTAGCGCTGTTAGCACCATTCGCTCAGCCGTCGCCATGTTGAGAGGCAAAATATGCTCGGAAGGTGGTTTGCTGAGCATCGGATACCGTTGAATAGTATTAAAGGCAGAGTTAATATCTACAGACAGAGGAGTCAGGTGTTGGAGGAGGAATGCCACAGCATCCTCTGTCCCTCTTTTGGCCACTCTCTTGTATCACCCAGTTTACGGTGAGGACAGCAAACATAGATCTCTATTAGTCCCCGTCCCTGAAATATGTCAGTGTTTGTCAAGCATTAGATAACTAATGTTCAGAGTAATGACGTTTGTGTGAACTGCTTAGCAATGTTTGCGTGGCTGATTGTTCTGATGTCCTGAAGATGACAGAACAGATGCTCATTGCCGAGATATTTATTTCCCTCTTTCCGCCTCCTTCTCTCTCCCTCTTTCTCCTTCTCAGATCGATGTATTCCTCTCATCCTTCAGCTTCCCTGCAACTCTCTCACCTCTTCCTCTCTCACCCTTTCTTCATCTCACTCAACTTTTTCATTCATTGCCTCTTCAGCCAATTGCCACCAACCCCCCCTCCCCATCTATATAAAAAGGAAAAAACAAGGGGTTGTTTTTTCCTTTTTCCCCTGTAAGCTATCCATTATGAATTACAATCCCCCCATTTCAAAGCTGTGAATCATATGAGCTTGTAACACGTTAAGCACTGTCATCTCCACAAAAGCTGCATCTATAAAAAGAACATTGCTGTAATCGTTCATCTTATTACTTCAAAGTAAAATGAAGGAAAATGACAACATTGTACAGGAGAGAAGACGTGAATTAAATTTTACCACTTACACCTACAGTTCGTCTTTTCTGAATCCCACTGTCATCACTTATAGTTTCCTGTTCCAACCTCCATCATCACTTCAATTGTAAAGAGCGCTCCCCGGGGTTTTTTTCTCCGACCCCGTGTTAGCGCCACGCTGCAACACCGACCATAAATTGTGATGAGAAACCAAATTAACAACATGCTGTGATTGCACAGTGGGGAAAATGCGGTTCAGAAAAATGAATCAGTATCATAACGCACAAGTCTGGAAAAAAACACGAGGCCTCAGCAGGCAGCCGAGCTGGCTGACAGACAGCTCAAGAACAATCCCAGCTGTTCCTCAAATACTTACATTTACCCCTGGCCTTTCACTCACACACACACACACACACACACACACACACACACACACACACACACACACACACACACACACACACACACACACACACACAAATACCACGTTCTCACCTCTGATGCTTATAACCGATTGTTATGCTTGCTGAGCAAAACGCAGACAGGAAAATGGCAGTTGTCTCCCTCCTGATGAGACTTCTGAAGGGGTTTGTCTCTTTGTCAGTCTGTATTGAACGTGGGTTGTGTTTGTGTGTGAGTACATGCATATTTATACGTGCTGTCGGCCTTGCAGAGCTTCTCACTAATGCAAAGGGTGAAACGAGAATGTGATTCTCTCTTCTTTGCCCGGTGAGCAAAATGAACCAGGTAATGAACCACGCTGCTGTACACTGCGTGGAAGGAGAATGAGATTGATTCTGAAAACAAAATACATGATGCATCGTATCGATAATAGAATTTGTTGCAGGCTAAATGCATTATTTAAGGTTTATGAGAGGATTTCCAGTGCATGAGCTAGCGTATGAAGGGATCGGTGCCACCTAAAGAAGTAAACAGCCAATATGTTCTCCACTATTAATGCAGATTTGTAGCTGGGCCATAAAGAGAAATGATTATGTGCAGCGGGGAGAGGGGAGGAGGAGTCATTTACTGCCATCCAAATTATTATGAGTGACAAACAGGCCATGGGGTAATGGATGATTGCTGATGGGTATGAAAGATTGCCCATCCCAATCGACTATTTTTGAACAGACCATGATTAAACGGGCTTGGAGAATAAACATTCACAGTTTGACCCGCTCCCTTCAGGTAATTGCTTCAGGATCTCGCAGTGCAGATTTAACTGGTAGACAAACTCCTTTCTTCCCCCAGGCAGTGAAACTGTTGAAGTCTGAGGAAAGACTGCAGCACTTACGTAGTTTGGCAAATTTATTGTGTTCCATTTGCTATACTGTCCTTAAACTGTATTGAATTTATCTCCCGTCTATTGTGCTGTGTTTGTCTTTTATCGACTGTCTATTGTCCCCAATTTATGTGGCAGCCTGCATGTCCAAAACTATTTTTTCAACAAGACAATAAGGTTTATCTAATCTAACAAAACCCCGTGGCTTAGAGCAATCGCAGTAATATTGAAATGAAAGCTTTTGTGCCCTGATTAACGGCATTCAATGTACTGGCAATAAAAGAAATGCTGTAGCTCCCCCCTTTGGAACCAGTCGGCGTCAACTTCATGCATTAATGGAGCAACAATGCATATTTTTTTCAAAGTGGCATTTAGGTTGTGAAGGAAAGATTCTTTGAGGACAGTTTTCTTGGGTTCTTCATGTCTGAACATTGTGATGTGCGGACAAACAAAACAGCAAGAGGACATCAGCTGCAGGCTCTTTGTGAGGACATTTGGCGAGGTCTATTGGACACTGTAAATGGACTACAACAGAAGGAAGGAAACTGTACCATTACCTTGCATTGGGTCATTTGGCAGATGCTTTTGACCTGAGCGACTTATATTTTTTTATCTGGAACAATTTGGAGTTGGTTGTCTTGCTCAAGGACACTTCAACAAATGGAAAGGAAGAGTCGCCATATGACTAATGGCCAACCCGCTCGACCACCTGAGCTACTGCCGTACGAGACGCACCTGGATATATCACTTTGTAATAATACCTGGTGTTATTGTGTTCAGCCTGTGCCTGAGTCATGCACCGAGCCTGGAGACTACAGAGAGGAGAGCTGGACTCTGAGCTCCGACACACACTCAGGAGATCTTTATGTTTCAAGGGCAATCACACTTCTTCTCTTTAAAAAGCTGAACATTTCACTGAGTGATTTCTTGCTGCACACTGGTATAATTCAAGTTATTATGTTCTGTATTATTACTACCGTGTTTTAGTTTTATTCAGGATTCATTATGACTTTTGAACCAGAGTCTGCTATCTTAGTAACTAATACACCTGTTTTTTTTAGCATAAGGCTACTGTTTCCAACTCAAAGAGTATATTTATTTAGCAAGCAGGCTAAGAAACCAAACTAAGAAACCATGTTGTGTGTATTGATCCTCGCGGACTGCACCTACACACCCTCTACACACAACAAACAGCGCTGTCCATGGTTCTGAAACCACGTCGATGATAAACAACGCACATCTTTAAATAGCATATACGTAGTTCTTTCGATGCTCTGAACATTGAGAGAACCTTTAAAAATAATAATGTTAATTAGAGACTTGTACTGAGCCTCAGAATCTCCATAAAGTCTTCAAAGTTAACTTAGACTTTGCAATAAGAGACTTGTTAGAATCTCTGACACGAACAGTGTGTGTGAGATGATATACACATAATATACACTTTTTTCTCTGACTCATAGAGATATATTCTCTGAAATATACCATACATGAGAAAGGGAAAAAAGGAGAATATAGATAATTCTCTGTAAATATTATGTATGTCTCTAATTAATAGTGACTATATAAGGATGTAACCAACTGAGTCTCCCTCCGCTCACTCTTCTCTTTCCAAGATTGCAGTAACGTGAGCCACCGTGTGCAAAACCATGGTAACGCCGTTCGCCTAATAAAACGACTTTAGGAGCAACGGAAGTCAGATGGCGGCTGGCGGTACCACGGTTTTACACTCTGTGGCTCACGTTAGAGTAGTTTCACAAGCGTGTCGGAGAACAACGGAGAACTACGGTGGCCTTTATGTAACGTAAAGACTTGAGTTCTGGGCTAGACACATGGCAGACTCTGTAAAAAGGAACCGCTCACTATGTAGATATGAAGGACTCATTCTAAGCTAACAAAAACACAATGATTTCAGGTTTCAGGTGATTATACACAAATGAAAACATAGTTATGAATATTATATTCCATTTCTGCTAATTGATTGCCCAAAATGTTACACACTGTTCCTTTAATGCACATACTGCATAAATATTCACCACTATTTGGTCAAATCAACACACGGTTACTTGAATAACTAAACAATACTAAATAAAGAAACGAGCCCGTCTTTGAACACCGTTTGGACCACCAGTCGATCTACGCATGAAAAGTGTTTTGCCTTCACCCTTCATACATCACAGTATCTTTCTTCAAACAAATCCAGAGCCCAATATCCACAAGCCTACTGAGCTATGCGCTTTCAAGCTCCCCTTCCTGATTTATTTTTGGCATGTATTATTTTCTCTCTCTGCTTGATACTCCATTTCCTCACCATAGACTGTAGCGAGCGCTTAGTCAAGGACACCTCTTCTTCCGCCGTGGCATTTCATCATTGTTCATGATGACGGCCTATCACAAACGGAGGGGGGGGGGCAACAGCACCCCTCCTAGCAATCAAAGTTTAAGTACAAAAAAACCTGCATTGATTTGCACCCGACCTTAAAGGTGAGTCAGCCAATACAGAGATATCCATCAGCGAGGCCTCGTTACAGAGCGCCGTCGGGAAAGATAGAGCTCTTACCAAGCAAATCAAAGGTCAACAAACATCCTGGCAGGCTTCATTCACTGCAAAGTATCCACACTTCTTACAAACAACAGACAAACAGCAGTGATATACAAAGACACTCCCTGGAGTATTGATTTTGTATAGTCCAGAAAAAGAAGAGGAAATTAAAAATATAGAGTGTGTTGAACATAAACATTGATCAGAGGAAATGCACAAGGCAGTAAAAAAATAAAAACCTTTTGTTCCTTATCTGCTGTCACCCCTTCAGATCATGAATCTTCGGGGTCTGCCCCATATCAAATCAGATCTGCTGCAGCACTTAGGAGTTATATTTAGAGGTAATTTTGTTTTTAGAAATCCAAGCACTTTTCTCTTAGATCTATGACAAGCTGTACTCTGAGCCACAGACATAAAATATGGAGGGAAGGGAAAATAATTTTTCATCAGCACATCCAGGAATACAACAATGATGGCTGCAAGGGCCTAGACAGCAACCTTAGTAGACAGAAATCTTAAATTGATGTCCCCGAAGAGAAGGATTTTATCTGCATGGCTGTGCTGCACCTTCACAATTCATACTGATAGAATGAGCATAATCGCAGCCTCTCACTATGCTTGTCTGCATGCTTGATGAAAGGGAAATGGGCTCCATACAACAGAAACAGAAAAGGGGCTTTCTAGAGAACGACTATTACCTCATGAGTGTGTCACTGCAATTTAGGAAAGGGCTCGGAAATATTCCATTCGGTGGTTTTAAATTGCCAACCACTGAGGTGAGAAATACTAAAATCAAATACACTGCCACGCTGAAGCGCAGCTGGCCCGTGCACAAGTACACACAGCAAACGCACACCATTGCACAAGGAAATAACAGAAGTTGTGTGTCTGAATAGCCAAGTGTAATAACTGTTTCCCAGCGTTTCTGCGTGCTGCTGGTGCTTTACCCACTTCCCAGCAGATACACTACTCTATGGCTAGACACCAATACCTCCTCAAAGTGCTACTGAGCCATATTGCACCTGATGCCAGGCCAACCACTGTGAGAGCTGCTGTACAACACAAAGCTGTGAGCCAGCAACACTTCTAATAGGACGCCCGTCTCTCTAGCCTCCAATCTTCCAAACAAACAATAACATCAACACTTCACTTTCCCCGAAAAAGGGAAAGAAGCAAGAATCTATCTTTTTCGATCTAAAGACAAACACAGAGGCTGAGACAATACTCGGCTGTTTTTCACTTTCCGGGTAAACATCTTCTTGCACTTAACAGCCTGTTCACATAGCGACGACGTGTTTTTTAGATGCAAAGCGCCTCATGGAAGTCGCTTGAAACTCAATCACAAACTTACAAACCGCCTCGTTAACATTTCGCTGACTGAAAAATCCTCCAGAAAATTGTTAGACCAACTCTACACGTGCACATCTACGACCTGCTCCACTTTTAGGAAAGAAAGGTTATGGTAGCAGATGAAGATATGTCGATCTCACCACATACAGGCAAAGAAAGTCATAGCTGCACCAAATCTGCTCCACCTGGAGTCAACGAGTGTTACAGCTGCAGATTCATGAGAGCTTTTGTTGTCGTTACATTTGCATGTGTTTTGGGGATTTTCCATCAAACATTTGTACGACCTGTTAGATTATTATTATTAATATTATTAGAAATAACTGATAAGAATTGAACATTACTTTGTCACACTAACATACCAGCCTGGTCTCCTAAAAATGACGTTCCCATACAACGAAACTGCATTGTCATCATGTTTCAGGGAAATGTATTTCCTCCCGGATTACGTTTGTTTTTGATGCATCACAGATACTTTTCTAATCATAGTCACAGGACTTTCACCCAGGAGACAACTGTTCGTGTCCCATGTGAAACCAAAAGCCAATGTTGACTTAATTTGTATCCGTAACTTAAACAACGTTACCAGCATACTTATTTTAAGCCAAATCATGACATTTTTACTAAACCTAACTAAGTAGTTTTGTTGCGTTTTTTTGTGTCGACCATCACTGACCATCATTTGGGAGAAGAGATGTTTCCCTCAAAACGTAATTCAGAATACAGTTTAGTTGTATGTGAACGCAAATTTGAAGGAGTCAAGTATTAAATACTCCAATAGAAACACAATCCAGTTAATGGCTGTATAACACCCAAATATTTGTTGTAAATTAATTAAAATGTCTCTCTCTTAACATCTATAAGCTGGTCTTAACTTTAGGGTTTGTCACTCACTTGATAATCAGAAAAGTCAGCCAAAGTGTTAAGTAGTAAAAATAACAATTATACAAACAGTTCTACTACTAAAAAATGGATATGTAAGTTATAATTTATTAATATTGTTATTAGTAACACTAAACGATCAATCTGCCAATTATTTTCTCGATTAATCAATTCATCATTTTGTCTGTTATAATTTTCCCACAGCTCAAGATGATGTCGTCAAATGTCTTGTTTGTCTTGTTTTATTCAACCAACAGTCCAAAACCAAAAGATATTCAGTTTACTGTCATGCATGGCAAAGAAAAGCTAGTAGTTGCAGCTTGATTTTCCGTCATTCGACTAATTGATTAATGGGCTAATCATTGCAGCTCTACCTGAAGTTTTAGTCAACCTGCATTGCTAGTTTTCTTTTGGCCTCTGCATCATCCCTTTGTTTTGTTTTTTCTTCTTCTTCCCCCTCTGAAGAAAACTGGAAGACAGAGGACACACAAGGACACTCCAAGCCCGGTGAACTGTACTTGTCCTAGAATTCAGTAGAAAATATGCTTGTGTAACTAAAAAAGAAATTAATTTTGCATGTTAAAACATCAAATACGAGTCCACACACACCGAGCAAAACGCTGCAGTAACACTCGATAAAGGAGCTATTACTTTACTATCTACTGTCACTGCTTTAAGATTCCACAGGTTGGATTAGAAATGCAGGTCTAAAACTGCTGCCACTGCAGTTCGATGATATTGGCTATCAGCTTCTTCGTCACAGTATCACTGCGCGTCCTTGATAATGCTCTTATGAACAAAATTAAACTGAGAATGGACAAAGATGGATGAATAAGTGCTGTAATAAATGCAGCTCCACAGGCCGGGGCCAAAGGCCAATGTACACAGCATGGAAGCCGAAAATCTGATGATTAGTCAATCAATGATTTATTTCAGTATGCGCAGCAGAAGCCTGAAAGTCTTTTTCACATGTTGGAAATACGCTGCATGAGAGGTCACATTTCTGCTACTTTATGCCTTACAGAAGAGGCCAGAAAACTATTGTTAAATTAACATTAAATGTAGCATTTATGAGGAAATCAATAATTTCAAAAGCTTCTGATCTTACAGCATCTCACTGTATGGTCGACTTGTCTATTTTCTAGATGGAATATGCAATACGCAGTGCTCCACGTTGATAGCAGTGTGGTATAGTTGAGAGTCTAAACATGTATCTGTAAAGCTATCCACACCTATCATTTTAATTGCTGTGAAATATGCTGTGGAATCACAGCGACCTCCACTAAGCAGTCTACCTCCTCAATTACCTTCACATCAGCCCACTTTGTTTCCCCGGCCACGCTTCGCTCCCGCCCGCTCTCCTGTCACATATCAGAAATCCAGTCGACAGCCGCAGACACAAACAAGAGCAGCAGTGGTCACTGCCGAGGAAGATTCATGAAGTTATGTGGGTCACAGGTTAGAGAGGGAATAATACTGGAAATATAGGATACTGTGCATATAATTCCTCATGAGATTAATGGAAAAATATCCAACCATGATTGTGCTTCAATGAACATAGAAATAAATATGGAACTTTAGTTACTGGTTTATTAGTTACATCTCATTTGAAATAAATTAGGGCCGTCAACGTTAACAAGATAATATCGCTTTAACGCAAATTTGTTTTAATGCCACTAATTTCTTTAACGCATTAACGCATCGATCTTTGTTGTGTCAGCTTTAAAGCTAGAAAAGATACAGCTAGAGAAGATACAGCTAGAGAAGATACTGCTAGAGAAGATACTGCTAGAGAAGATACAGCTAGAGAAGATACAGCTAGAGAAGATACAGCTAGAGTAGATACAGCTAGAGAAGATACAGCTAGAGAAGATACAGCTAGAGAAGATACTGCTAGAGAAGATACAGCTAGAGAAGATACAGCTAGAGAAGATACAGCTAGAGAAGATACAGCTAGAGAAGATACAGCTAGAGAAGATACAGCTATCCATCGGTACCAACCAGCTCATACTAGCTTATAGTGAAGGAGGTTAAATAACGCTATAAACTGGTGCTAAATTTTGGCGAGGAAAAACTGGCATGTCCATTTCCAAAGGGGTCCCTTGACCTCTGACCTCCAGATATGTGAATGTAAATGGGTTCTATGGGTACCCACGAGTCTCCCCTTTACAGACATGCCCACTTTATGATAATCACATGCAGTTTGGGGCAAGTCATAGTGAAGTCAGCACACTGACACACTGACAGCTGTTGTTGCCTGTTGGGCTGCAGTTTGCCATGTTATGATCTGAGCATATTGTTTTATGCTAAATGCAGAACCTGTGAGGGTTTCTGGACAATATCTGTCATTGTTTTGTGTTGTTAATTGATTTACAATAATAAATATAAACATACATTTACTTAAAGCAGCATATTTGTCCACTCCCATGTTGATAAGAGGATTAATTACTTGACAAATCTCCCTTTAAGATACATTTTGAACAGATAAAAAATGTATGATTCATTTGCAATTAACTGTGATTAAATATTTGAATCGACTGACAGCTCTAAAATGAATGCTTTGCTGCATTTCAATTCCCTCCTAACAACTCTTAGTAACCACAGCAGTCGCATAAATAAATCCCACTACAATGTAATTGCAAATTTCTTACTTGACAGGTTTTGTAGATTTTAAGCAGTGCATGGATAAGACTAAATAAATGCATACATTGTTATCCGTGAATGTGCCTGCAGACAGTTGACAGAGTTTAATCCCCTCTGAAACCTCCACCTATAAGGTGCAGAAGACCTTGAATGTGTAGCCTTGACTCCGGGAGCAGCCGCTCCTCAGCCTATTACATTTAATCTCAACAAACGGGGGAGCTACTTTTCTTCCTGAAGACAAGATATTGCCAATCTCTCTCCCCCCAAGAGTACTGCTTATATTAAAACTGATACCTGAGAAGAACTGACTTAATCAGAACCAGCAAAGTATATCCGACCTTCGCAGGGGATCTGTCAGCAACATCTGAGAGCCCGGCCCGGTTTGAAGCCACGGGCTTCTGTATTACTTTGGTACACCGCTAGGACTATCCAGTGAGATGTCAGCGCTAAAAGAGGCATCAGGAATCCGGGGAGTAAACCGTTCCAAGCTCCTGTATCCTGGAAAATTGTATATCGTTTCCTCCAGTTCCAGGTGATTCTTCTGGAGACTGTCCACCTTTTTCCTCATACTCTACTTCTTCTACTGTTGTGGAGGTCAAGAACCTGAGGGGCAGCGGGATAAAGCCCCAAATTCCCTGTAGATAGTGTATAATTACACAGACAAATTGTAATCCTGATTAGCCCCAGCAGCCTTTCCAGCCTGTTTACATAATCACATTGAGAGAAAGTCTTCATCGAGGCTCAGTGGCCAGATTACTGTCTGTGCACAACCCACCAAATTACCAGCAGTTAGTCACTGCCTGGTAGAGTTTAAAAACTAAGCCTACATTTGAACTAAAATATGGAAGCTAGAGAGGAAACTTGAGAAATACAGTGTAATCACAAGAAACAGAAGTGGTGGGACACAACAGATGGACAATTTTCAACAATCTGTTCACTATCATTAATCGTTCGCTGTGATTTGACGTGCTGATGTCAGTGCAGGAAACAGGCCAGTGTGCTCTGTTTGTCCTCTCCTGTGGTTTCCCTCCAACTTCCCATGACCATCGTGCTTTTCATTATCAGGTCACTGCTACGACTGTCCTGTATAGAGACAGAAACTGGATATCTGAGTAGATTCTGATCTGCAAAGTACCGTTTGAAATGGATATAAAGATAAAAATGTAAAGTAACACGACTTTCATCACTTTCAGTAAGAAATATTCTCTAAAGGGCAGAACCAGGAGGCTGGATCTCATTCACTTCTAGTTTGACAACTTCTCTGCTCTCTCACATGATATCAGATCCGCTGCTTACACAAGCATGCGTCATAAGACTGGGACGCTCTCTGCTTCGTGACTCTTTCATTATTGTGAACTTGATTGATCGCCGTCCGATCGATGGACGCAGTGTGATTGTCATGAGCAAAAATGGCAAACGCAGCTGCTGTACTCAAGAGAGGATACAGTGAAGTGCTCACTATCAGTGTAGAGGAATTCAATTTGTTTTTGACCCAGGTCTTTTGCTCTATTTAAAAAAAGAAACCCCAGTCCCTGCAATTTAGCTCCCGAAATTTGTGTCTGTGTCAAGCATTTTTATAAGTTCCCCGAGGATTAGGTGACACAGTTGCAGTGGATGTCCTCAGTTGTTTGGTGGACTGCTGCAATGAGAACATATTATTTTTTTAGCCACTGTGCAGTTTTATTAATTACAAACTAAGTTAAACTAAGTTGCTAAATGTCACTGAATTCCACTTTATAATAAATATGGAGTGCCAAGAATCAGACGGGTACCTGAGATAACTTTGTGAACTCGTGCGCCGCCCACGCGCACGTATCCCGGTTCAAAAATAATCTAATATGAAAAAGCACCTCTAGCAAAGTGGTGTTGTACAAACTTTGCCAGATAGAGGCTTCTTTTTTTTTTTTTACAGCATCATTATCTTACCAGGAGCAGTGAGTCACAGGCCAGATCTCTATCTTTTTACTTCTGCAAACATTGTGTCAGCTGTCAGAGCATGCAGGGGAACAACAGCTGTTCCACGCTTCTCCCTGCTCGCCTCGCTCTGTGTCACTATTTCCTTTGCTCTTTTCCAAAAGAGGACCCGGGCCTCCTCCTCTCCCTCCTCCTCTCCCTCCTCCTCTCCCTCCCTCCTCTCCCTCCCTCCTCCCCCTCCTCCCCAATCCCTGGCTGGCTGGCTCCCTAATAAGTAACAGAACTAGGAGGATTGGCAGTGGCCTCGAGGTTTGACATTGCCACAATGTGGGTGGTGAAGAAACAGCGCTGTGCCCGACTCGGCTCGCCTCGACTTGGCTCATCCTCGTTGGGCGCCGCTGCTCTGCATGCTGCACATTTCATCCACCCCCAATAGACAGACACGAGAATTACTCAGAGGGTGAGCAATCTGCATGTAAATTGATATCTGTGAGTGCCCATACTCAGACAGCCATACATGCATTCAACAGATAAACTGCCATGCACACACACACACACACACACACACACACACACACACACACACACACACACACACACACACACACACACACACACACACACACACACACACACACACACACACACACACACACACACATGGAGAAGAAAAACATTTTTGAGGGTTGGAATTGGATTTGGCTTTTTTTCTTTGGCTTTAATTTTGGTTGGAAATGAGAATTTCACACAGTGAGTGTAACATTTAATATATATGACACACACACACACACACACACACACACACACACACAGAAACACACACACACACACACACACAGTTGTATGATCAACATGTAACAGGCACTGCAAGGAAGCAACAAATTGATTTTTTTATCCATCTCCTCTAAATGCTTTTTAAATGTCAGCAGAAGACAGATGAGCACATGGTGATCGCAGAGTGGTAAATGAGCAACAATTGCTTTGACATATTTTATTTCTGTGCCATTTTCAAAAAAAACTGTATGAGAAAAAAAAGTGACATTTCAGTGGTGCTGAAACTGCCATCGGTCTGAATAAATGTAGCATATGAGAAATCAAATGGAATCGTCTGTTTCCTCAGCAGCTAGAGCGAGTATTCAGATGGGCAGAGCCACTGGAATACTAACAAGCCCACCTTACACCTGCAAGTCCGATAAACACCAGTCGACAAATTGGTTCCACACCACTAATTGCCTCGCCCCCCCCCCCTCAGAAACTGGCCTGACACAAAATCCCCACAGAAATACTTGAAAACTCGACCCAGAAAAAAAAGAGAATCTCGCCCAAACAAATGAGAATATGTGTCTCCATCCTCTATAGGAGATCTGCAGTGATCCTGCACTGGAGCCTCAACAAGCCGATAGTTAGCCTACTAAGCAAAGCAGCTCACGTCTGCTATTAGAAGGAGGGAAGAGAATATCTATTGACTCAGTGAAAGCCTGCATTGAGCGCAAACGCGGGGAAATGCGTCTCTTAAAACTCATCCAGTAAACCGTGGTAGCCTATCTGACGCACGGCTGTAACGTTAAAGCTTTGGATTTCTCGCCCTCACGCACGCACGCACGCACGCACACACACACACACATGAGAAAGCACAGAGGCTCGCTCGCTTGCTGCAGTGGCTCGTACCTTTCACACAAGTGAACATCAGTGAAAAGATGAGATTCCAGAAAACAATCCCGGTCCTAATCCTCATCGTGTTGGAGTGAACAAAGTCTCCTCGGCCACACCGAACGCATCTCCTGTTCAAAACGTCCCGTAGTTCAATAGATCCGTCGTAGTATCCGTCTCTGTAAATCCCCTTCATGTTAAAAACTAACACATGTAATGTTGTGTTTCTGTTGGGCTGATCCCCGGTCAGATCCCCGGTCAGAGGAGGAGCAGGCTCGCCTGCTATGTCAGCTGAGAGGAGAGAAGTGAGCAGCGACACTGAGTTTTAGGATGTGAGGAGCAAAGCAACCTGGACGAGGGCTCAACCATCTCTGCTGAGAGGGGCATCAAGTGGGAGCATCTCTGCAGCTGCGATCCCACATCTCATCCACAACATCTCTCCTTTTTAATCCAGATAGAAACCGGCTGAGAGGAGTCTAGCCGACAATCTGAACGCTGCCTTTATCGATCGACAGTTGGACCGCGCAGTGAGAGAGAGAGAGGAAAGGTGGAGGGGAGGGGGGAGGAGGAGGTGAAGTGAGAGAGAGGAGAGAGAGAGAGAGAGGAGAGAGAGAGAGAGCGTCCTGTGCAAGTATGATGTGCTTGATGTGTGGCTAACAAATCATGAAGTGGGAACAGTGAGGTGTGGGTGGCAAGAGAGGAGGAAGAGGAGGAGGAGGAGGAGAGGAGGAGGAGGAGAGGAGGAGGAGGAGGAGGAGGAGAGGAGGAGAGGAGGAGGAGGAGGAAGAGGAAGAGGAGGAGGAGGAGGAGGAGGAGGAGGAGGAGGAGGAGGGAAGAATGTAAATCCTGGGAAAGAGATGAACTCTGTTAATGACAGCATGTGGTTTATGTGTGTGGGAGGGGGGGGGGTGGAGGTGGAGGTGGAGGTGGGGGGGGGGTTTAGGTGACAGGCAGGCATCCCGTCCCGAAAGCTGATGAAAGAAAATTCGCCCGGTAGGCAATCCCACCATAACTCTGATTTTCATTTTGGAGATGGAGCGGAGCTGTTATTGGGAGTGATGGGACTCGGGCAATTTGCAATGCAAAGATGGGATGATGACGGAGCAAAGCTTAGCTCAGCTGCAGTGGGGCTCTTCTGCCATCTAGCTTTGGAAGAGTCACCGACCTCTGCTTTGAAACGGAGAGGAAAGAGGGGGGGGGGGGGTGGGGGGGGGGGGCAGTGGAGTGAGAGGCCGTGATTGCGCACAGAATGAACATCACTCGCTCTGCAACACATTCAGATGGGGTTTCTTCAAGAGCAAGCTGATTCTAATGCGTGTGGCTTTGCTTCCTATCACTAGATTCTTATTTAATCTAAATTAAAGTTTCTACTCTCTGAGAGCAGCAGCTTTGAAAAAAGAGCTTGGATATCAGGTGAGGTTTAAATCAATCATGTGCATTGCTTCTGGTTTGAATATGGCCCACTTAATAATTGTCGCTGCAGTGACCTCCATAGAAATCGATATCTTGTGCCCTACTATTGGCAAGATTTATTAGCGTGAAGTCAGCAGGGTGAGTTCATAAGGAAGCCTAATAAATGAACCTTGAGCCTCTCTTTGTATCTGAGCAGGAAGCCACAAAGAGGCTTCTTCTCACTAACCTACAGTAGGAGAGCTGTCCATGGTGCTGAAACCAGTTTAAACCAGAGCATCTGCTTGTAATCGCAGCAACTTTTGTAAAGAAACTGACTCCTGTTTTCATCATCCATCACCAACAAATCATGAGCCTCAGATTAAATGTACTATTAATGTATTCATACATGTTTTTCAAACAGTTAATTGACTGATTGGATAAGAAAACAGAGAAACACCTTTTCCCCTTCCCTAATATTCCACTCTCAAGTGCAAAACTGCCGGATTATCATCTTCTTGCATGTTTCTGTTCTGTGTCCAAGGTTAGTTGGCTAGACGGGGTAAACCTCCCATCCCTCGCCCTGCTCTCCCATGGGAGGAGAAATGGGAGAAAACAGCTTGATCCTGCTCTAATCTCGTCTAATTATAAGGCAGCAGAGGGCAATGGGATTGTTGTCCTTTGGCCAAATATTCAGAAAACATAATTCAACTCTGGAGGCCAACTGGTGATAAATATCACATTTGTAATTGTAATGCTTTGAGATTTATTTGGGATTTCTGAGCTGTAAATAGCACTTATTCTGTATTTTGTGAATTATGTTTTATTCTATATTTATTGAGTCTTTGCCAGCTCAATGCAATATACCGTAGTGCTTTGTGAAAGTCTCGTTTTACATGTTTCTGTGGACAGCTTGATATTACTGTAATCTATCTCATTCCATCCTTACCAACTGAATCGCTGCCACATGAGTGATAGATTTGTATCCTCGCTCCATTTCTCTGTAGAGTTGTTTATCTGAATGGTTTATGCAGCAGAGGCAAACCAATACGTATCTGTCGGTGTGAAGTGGAAGGTCCCTTATTCCCTCCCGGCATCAGAATTCTTCAGGTGTCTGCAGGCCCGGTGGAGGCTGCTGGGAATGGATCGCGGCACCGGGCAGCTTGTCTTTACCACTGTAATCGACAGGTGGACCCCGGAGAGCGGGCTGCGGGCGTATTGATGCCTTTCGCCAGCTCTCGCTTGCTGCTTGATGAGCAATCAGACTGCCTCTTCCCTGATCCTCCTGTTGGTTTTGTGTGCGTCTCTGCGTGTGTGTGTGTGTCCACATCTATGTAACGGTTCACGCCAAATTGAGTATGTACACTATTGCACATTCATGTGAGCGAGCATGGTCGAGCATTCTGTGTGTACGTGCTGGAGGCATCTTTGTGCAAACATTTGCCAGCTTTAGCTCATCGTAAAAAGAGGATTCATGGGTTGAATGTACTTGTACGTGTTGGCCACCGCATCAAAAAGAACAGAAGCAGTCGGTTAACCAGCCGGATCACCAGTCAGTCAGACTGCACCGTCTCTGTTCGCCCCTCGGGGACTCAGGCTGTTGGACTTGTGAATCTGGGCAGCATGTTCGGATTAGCAGCGGCCGTGTATGAGAGCTGACGCCTGGGAAGGTTTTCGTGTCACACGGGGGCCAAAGGTCTCCCCAGAGGGCCTTATGGGGGGGTTTGGACCGGTGTCTGTGAATGTGTGTGTGTATGGATACTGTATATGTGTATGGTATATGCACGAGTGCATGCACATGTGTGAGTAAAAGTGTCAAAACTATTAGTGTACATGTAACACGTGTGCCCTCCAGGGTTATGCACTAAAATGTGTGTGTGTGCCTGTTTACTGTAAGTGCACGGCGTGTAGATTCGTGCGCCTTGGCGTACATCTAAGTTGAAATCTTCACGCTTGGGTAATGTTTTCTTTGTGCGTTCGCCTGTTTGCATGTTCATGTGCAGCGAGGCCGTACACCTCGGCGTACATCTAAGTTAAAAATCTTCACGCCTGGGTTATATTTTGCTTGTGTGTTTGTCTGTTTGTGCGGCGGGGCAAAGTGCAGCTGGTGGGGGGGGGTGATAGAGGAAACTCGGGGGTCGGATTAGCTGGCTTGACTTCCCCAGAGGAGAGTGTCTGGATCTGGCTTCTCTCACATACTGCCGCTAATCCACTGCTGGGTTCTGCTGTTCCATCGCTCTGGGTCTGCTACCTACAGCAGCGGGGGGGCAATGGGAAGGTGGGTGAGGGGGAAAAAAGTATAGGGGAGATATCTGTGCACGGTAGAGGGGGGGTGGGATGGACTAATGTGTGATGAAGGGTATTTGGGGCATAAAAAGGATGGAGTCCAAACAAATGTCCATTTACTGTTGTGTGTTTTTCTGCTCTGTTTTGTTTTTTTTTGGAGATGACGGCCTGTCAGCCAATAATAACTGAAATAGAGAAAGCTTCTGAGGTTTGAAATACAAGCGTGCTTCTCCCTTTATCCAGACTCAATTGCAGGGTGCAACATGGATCTTACAATTACACAAAAGCGCACCTTCACACCTTCTCCTGTGGCAGGTTACATGGTGGCGTTCTGACAGAAACACGCATTGACAGTTTCACTGGCGTGCCCGGTAAGATCATCGTCAGCGCCATGTTAGCACTTTGGCTCAGGGCAACGCTCTGAGCTACAAGTCACGGCAAATGGCTCAGTCTGAGTAAATATGGATAACAAGTGACATCGAAAACTTCAAAACCATTTTCCATCCATTTTTAACCTGAGAATAGGGTCATAAAACATGAATCACACAATATTTCGTGTCTCCCCCACATTACCCTACACCTGCCTATTACCTTACACATGAATACATCCGCTTTCTCTGTTTCACCTCTTTCCTAAGGCTCACCACCTTTACCTTATTACCACATGTTCACCGCACTCCGCTGTCTTTCGCTCATTAGGTTCTATATATGTTTCTATCAGATCCCTGCTGTCTCTGCCTGCTCGTGCGCTTTGTTCACACGTCTGACATTAAACATTCGTAAACCTTTTATCTCCTGAGGAAAAGTCTGAAATGGTAGAGACAGAGAGAGAGAGAGAGGGGAGAACAAGGGTTAAAGGTATTGATTGAGGGATGGTGGCAAACATAGAGGTGAGAGAAAGAACGCAGATGTGAGTGAGAGGAAGAGAGGGAAGGACAAACAGGCAAAAGGAGGGCAGAGTGAGGATGAATGGAGGTGTTTGGCACTGAAATAAAAAAAAGAGGGAGAGGGAGAGGCGGAGGAGAGGAGCAAGGGTAAAGCATTATAATAACCAAGCGAAAAATAGATGTGGAGCACAGAAGCCAGAACAACAAAGAAAATGTAATGAATAGTGAATAACTGGATACAAAATAATTATGTTTATGAAAGAGATTTTGGGTTGCTGGTATGCGGGTCGGGAAGCTTGGAAGTGTTTCAGTAATTTTTTCATTTAAGATGGAAAATATTTCAGTGGACGCTCCACAAACAACACGGGAACCTGTTTGAATGCATTTACACTTCAGGTCAAACAATTTAAAACCAGATGGAGAGTGTTTCAATTCCAACAATAATTGGTGAAAAAAAAGACGCCAAAGTGATTCCACTGCAGCAAACCCAACTTCAAAAGATGGACTCATCATATACTGAAATGTAGAATGAACAGTCTTGGTGATACACAGACTTAATCATATGAATAAAAGATCAAAGGGAGAAATTGCTGATTGAGAGGAGAGAATAAGCAAACGCTGGCTTTTTGATTCACTCCACTGTGGGGGGGGGAATAAAACGAGTTAAACACCTTTTTTTTGTGAGAGCAAAAATGTGTTTGATTGTAAGTGCGGAGGAGAGACTTGTAAATGTGCTGGTGGTATTACAAATGTGCCGGGGTTATTGAGCGAGAGGTTTTTTGACAGTCAACATAATGTGGTATTCATGACAGCCAAGGCTAATCACACTGTGAAATACCAGACTTACCTACACTGAATAAAATGTTGCTACGCATAAAATAGCACCTTTACGACAGTGCTACACACTCAACCTTTGGGGGCCGTAAAGATGGGCAGTTTATACATCAACTGTAATCATTAAGCAGAGTTGTTTTAACGCATTTGTTCCTCTTTACTCATATTACCAAATCCCTGCTGAAGAGAAAATTACCCATTTCAATTCCCTTAAAATAGCATCTGTGTTTCTTCTGCACAACAAACACATTCTGTTACACCGTACTTCTCTCAAAGTGACTGAAATAGCTGCATTATTTTTACATGCTGTCAGTATCTCACTGCCGAGCAGAAATCAATCATTCCTTTTACAGAATGTATAACAGGATGTGCCGAGTGCTCGAGCACGCAGGAGTGTAAGAAGAGGCAGATTGATGGTTTTATTTTTTAGAGCTAGCATAACTTTTTGCAGAGCGTGGTGCAAGGCTGAGGCAAATCAAGTACCCAGCTAAGCAGCTTAGCAAGTCCTGTAACACTTAGTGGTGCTCCAAGGTGAAATGCATATGTCAGTCGGAGCAGCTCACTACATCCCATGTAGGTCAATGGCTTACCCGAGGCTCAGGTGCACAACCACTTCCTGTTTCAAGCGATGGTTCAAGGGCATCCGGGTGGTGCTTTGTGTTCCATCTTCTCCTCATTCATCGTCTCCTCATCCGTCACTGCCTTCGTCTTCTTACCCATCCTCACTGTAATGAAAATAAATCAATGGCTCAGTTAAATAACACCATAAAAATATGTTTATTTGCCAGAAAAACATGGTGCGATATTGCATCAGCTTCTTTTGAACATTAACAACTTTGCTTCACATATTTTTTCATTAGATGAAATTAAAAGTGCACATATGCATGAGTAACAAATTTATGTACCATGAAATGAATGAAATGAAGGTGACGTGGTCAAGAAGTAGGTTAATATGGTGGTCGGGCAAGTTAGGATTTTTATGATAAAGGTCTCAAAGAACAAAACATCGATGATTCCACAGTCTGTGCAAGAACACCGTCTTACTCCTTTTAATTATTAATGTATGGGCAGTTTCAATTTATATTTAAAGGTTCTCTATTTGATATCCACAGCATTAATATAGCAGCAAACACCTATTGTCTATGTAAAGATATAGAGGAGAGATGTCTACCTGAGCAGAGAATGAAGGCTGCGTGTGCTACGAAATATGTTCGTCAATGAGCATTTTTTCATGACTAAGACGAGACGATGACGAGACGGCACCAACGTCATTAAACACACATTGTGACGATATCACACAATATTGTTGACGAAAAAAGACGAGACTAAAATGAAGTTTAAAAAATAACAACTTTACCTAAATCTGTCTTTATTTTTGTCACTTTCCACCATCTCTTCCCCTCTCTCTGTCTCTCTCTTTCTCTTTCTCAAACACACACACATACACACAACACGCTGTGGTGGCGGCGCTCAGTCCGTCTCTGTCCTTCTTGTCTCACACCTCAATCCGGACAACTGTGCTACTATAATGCATTAAGTTGGCGGTTTGCGGGTCGGGTCGGGTCGGGTTCGGATAGTTGAGTAACGCATATTTAAAGCTAAAGACTAAAACTAGACTAAAGCTAGACTAAAGCTAGACTAAAACTAGACTAAAGCTAGACTAAAACTAGACTAAAACTAGACTAAAGCTAGACTAAAACGAAGGACAAAAAGGATTAAAATGTGACTAAAGCTAGACTAAAACTAGACTAAAACTAGACTAAAGCTAGACTAAAACGAAGGACAAAAAGGATTAAAATGTGACTAAAACTAGACTAAAACTAGACTAAAGCTAAACTAAAACTAGACTAAAAATAGACTAAACCTAGACTAAAACTAGACTAAAACTAGACTAAAGCTAGACTAAAACGAAGGATAAAAATGATTAAAATGTGACTAAAACTAGACTAAAACTAGACGAAAGCTAGAGTAAAGCTAGACTAAAGCTAGACGAAAGCTAGACTAAAACGAAGGATAAAAATGATTAAAATGTGACTAAAACTAGACTAAAACTAGACGAAAGCTAGAGTAAAGCTAGACTAAAGCTAGACTAAAACTAGACTAAAACGAAGGATAAAAATGATTAAAATGTGACTAAAACTAATAAGCATTTTTGTTTTAAGACTAAGACTAAGACAAAATTGAGAATAGCTGCCAAAATGAACAGTGATGTAGCTCACAGCCGCCGCTCTGCACTGCTCTCACAGCGGTTTACAGCTGATAACGCCGTCCCGACAGACAGCTCCGTTGTGGAAGCGTAGCACAAACCCTCCGGTTCCCCCCCCAGGTTAACACCGTTAGCTCTGTCAGCACTGTTGTCTTTGTTTTCACTGTTAGCACTGTTAGCACTATTAGCTCAGCTGTCGCCATGTTGAGAGCTGTGCGGAGGCAATAGAAATGCTCCCAATCTTGCATTTAGCACCTTTAATTGGATAGTTTGAGAAGGTGGGTGACAAAAAAATAATAAAATTATACAAAAAAAATAATTTTGGTCAAAGGGGAAAAGGGACAAATGAGATTTTCCATTGAGAATGAAGCCCAGTTTGTCCAGAGCTGAGCACAGCTGAGCATGGATAGGTTGAGCTGGTGGGTTAGATGACTCACAACTTATATCTACGCAAAGACATCACAGATTGAATCCATTTTCCCTTTTCTCTGGTAGAAGAGAGCACATGCAGAATGAGGTAAAACAGCCAGGTTACTGTAGGTCAGAACATTATAGTTTCGCTGCATCAGATATTGGCTAAAGATAAAGATTATAATAATGCATTGAAATTACATGCATGTTAGTTTTAGTATTATATACAATAAGAATTCATTAACTAATTCTAGAGCCGATTTGCTGCGTGAAGCAGTTTCTAAGGTTATGTAATCATATTCATATTCTAATGAAATGAACTGAAGATAACGAATGTTTGCTCAAGTGGGATTTTTCCGATGTCGCGGAGCAGATGTGTGATTTGATCAGAGGTGAGGGATCAGTCTCCCTGATCCAGCATCACACACGTACATATACATACTGTACACTACCCCAACCTGTTGAGTCAAGCTGTGTCCTGTTTTCCAGCAGATTATGTAGGTGGAAATTAGGTAATCTTAGAAAACCAAAAATGGGACATTTTGCAAAGACACCAATCATCTGTGCCTGAAATCCAACAGGTGGCAGCTGAACATGTTCTGGTGAAATTGCCAAAAGACCAAAAGAGATTTGTGCATCTATTTTTTTCCTGTAGTGAGGAAGCAAGAGTCTTACATCTTATCTCCATAGGATTTATGTTGCCTCTACTTACCCCTATCCTGGGGCAGACTGTGCCAAAAAAACACTGGGTCGTACTTCGAAAATTGCTTTAAACTCATGTTTTTGTGTTAGTTTCCATGGATGCCCAGCAACCGTAATTATACACAGCAATTACTGCCTGAGGTGAATGCACATTTGTTTTGCTGTACTAGCATAAAATGTGAAAAGCGAATCCATTTGCCCTGTTCTCCCCATATGGCTTTGAACATAAACACCTGTCTGTGCGCTGTTTATTGCATGGGAAATTGCGATTCAAAGACTTTGTTTGGGATTTGAAGCTCTACATTTGCATTTCACATGTTAGTATTTCGATGATATTTTAACCAGTGTAATCTACAGTGAAGATAACGGCGTAATAAGCCTCAATTCCCAGATCCCCGTAAAGAGCAAGCAACCAAACTTAAGGAGTGCAAAGGTTGGGCCCTTTTGGTTCTTACAATACCCATGAGACCATAAACGGATACTGTTGGCTTGAAATGGTTGGAAAAGAAATAGAATAAGTGCCGGACAGAGAGACAGAGGGGATATTTGAGAGAGCAATTAGAGTCAGTAGAGGAGAGAGGATATGATTCAGAGAGGAAGGTGAGACACGTTTTCAGCCTGCAGTGGGAGACATACTTTATCGCTCTTTTCCCCTCTGATGGGAAATTTGTAAAATCTCCTTTTGTCTAATTCGGGCCCCCCTGATCCAAGATTAAGCTGACTGCACAGAATCACAATCAATGGAGGGTATAACAGATATGCTGCTGGGATTGTTTTTGCTCGTGTTGAAATTGAGTGCACATTGATTGTGGAGTGTGATTGAATTCCATTTTAATGCAATTTAACCGGATGCTCTGAAATGTGTGCATTTTCATTTTGCCGGTGCCTAAATACCAAATTGCAGCAATCAAGACGTGATCTCCACGCTCCCATTGCGATTGCCCTTTAAAAGACCAATTAGACTCGTTGTGTTTGATGAATAAATACCTGTGCAGAGCTGCATGATGTATTTGTTTTGGGTTAATCTTTTTCTGTGTTTAAGAGTCAAGAGTGGAAACTTCCCCGCACCGCGGGAGGGAAGGAAGGTGAAGAAAAAGTTCTTGGTGTCAGCGTCACTGAAGCTCGACTCTTTTCTTCCTCCCACATTTACATATGAAGGGCTGCTTTACTTATAGGAACAAATCAGTAAAGACTTGAAAACCAGCCGATTAGACTGTTGTCAAGCTATTAAACAGTTGCTATAAGCCCCATAGATGTGGGTCAATAGGGGCCTACTACACCCACTAGTAGGTTTTATCATCTAGTCACATGGTAGATCAAAGAAAGAAGGTATAAAATAACACGACAGCGACCTCCAGCGACCGTAGTAATTATGACAGGAGCAGAAACAAAAATCAGGTGCTGTAGTATAGACATCATGAAACTCCATATGGGGTTTTCACCCAGGAGACCGGAGATTGCATCTTGGGTGAAACCAATGTGTAGTTGTGTTCGTAGTTATTTTAACCCAAAACACAATGTTTTTCCCTAAACGTAACTCAGTGTTTTTTTCGCCTAAACCTAAAGAAGTTGTAGTTTTGTTGCCTAAACCTAAGGAAGTTTAAGTTGCATTGCCTAAACCTAAAGAAGTTGTAGTTTTATTGCCTAAACCTAAAGAAGTTGTTGTTTTGTTGCCTAAACATAAAGAACTTGTAGTTTTATTGCCTAAACCTAAAGAAGTTGTAGTTTTGTTGCCTAAGACTAAAGAAGTTGTAGTTTTCTTGCCTAAACCTAAAGAAGTTTTAGTTTTGTTGCCTAAACCTAAAGAAGTTGTAGTTTTTTGCCTAAACATAAAGAAGTTGTGGTTTGTTGCCTAAACATAAAGAAGTTGTAGGTTGTTGCCTAAACCTAAAGAAGCTGTAGTTTGTTGCCTAAACATAAAGAAGTTGTAGTTTGTTGCCTAAACCCAAAGAAGTTGTTGTTTTGTTGCCTAAACATAAAGAACTTGTAGTTTTATTGCCTAAACCTAAAGAAGTTGTAGTTCTGTTGCCTAAGACTAAAGAAGTTGTAGTTTTTTTGCCTAAACCTAAAGAAGTTGAAGTTTTTTGCCTAAACATAAAGAAGTTGTAGTTTGTTGCCTAAACATAAAGAAGTTGTAGTTTTTTGCCTAAACATAAAGAAGTTGTAGTTTTGTTGCCTAAACCTAAAGAAGTTGTAGTTTTGTTGCCTAAACCTAAATAAACCTTTTTGTTTGTGTTCCAAACGTCACGTTTCAGTCAGTTTTACAACATGTTAGAATGTGTTGCTTTTAAGTTTCACTTTCACTTTTACAACGTAGTAGGTGTAGTAGGCCCCTAATGACCCACATCTATGGTGCTTATAGCGACTGATAACGCCTCTTTAATGGCCTGATGACAGTCTAATTGGGTGTGAAAACTAACATTACATACATTGAAAACAGGGCTCCTGAAAACCTGCTTTATCTGAAAAGAAACTATGGAGAGCATTTAGCCATGTGACTGTGAGGGAAAGTGAGACTGTGAACCAATTATTTGGTCCTGATTGGGTAAGTGAAAGGCATGACGCTGCATAAACACAGAATAGGTTTCACGGATGAATTTGCTGAGTTTGACAGTTTCGGGCTTGTATTCCAGCCTGTGGTGCCCAGTGACTGGAAAACCCTTCTATTAAACTTAAAACATTCATCCCTATAGCAGCTTCAGGAAAACTCCCTCCCACATTTGGATCCCGTCCACACAACCTTCTATTGTTGCCCTAATTGAGCTTCATTTCTGTTTATGATCACTCCAAGCTGCCTTTGTTTTGTGCTTTTGGATTCTGTTTTGCTTCCTACAAGATTCCCTCAAATCACACAGAAAAAGTAAGAAGTAGTGTCTGTTTCGTGCTTCCTCAATTATTTTCCTCTCCTGTATTTATTGTTTTGCCGACTGCTGTTGTTATTTTGTCTCTATCTAGTTTTGCTCCTTACCGTCGGGCGTCTACGCCCGCCTGAATATCTCCAATACCCCACTTCCTTTAGCTCCCTTTTGAATTTCTTTCTCCGTTGTGCTATGAGTAGATATTGTTTAACAAAGAAACTGAACCACCCCCATCATTCCTTCAAACAAGACATTGCAGAAATGTCACCAAATGAAAAAATGAATCATGACTGTCTGAGTCAACTGATAGTGAGAAACTATTCTTCAAAGAAACTGAGATGACACATGAAAAAAAGGCATTAAAATGCATTTTCTCTTCAACAACAGTTTGAAGGAGTATTTGACTTACAAAATGGCAGCTTCCAAGGATATTGGATATTTGAGGAGAATAGCAGAACAAAGACAGAGGTCTTTGAATATAAGTTGTAAAATATATATACTGTACTTTTTGTCACATTTTATTGATGTAAATATATTACCGTGAGTGGTCCTTTATATTATTGCCTCAGAACACCTCTGTGGATCGTATGACATTGTGTGTTCCGTTTCTTTGTTTTATTCTCCAGCTTCACTTGAACTAATTCAACCAGTAAATCCTGTCAGTTATTAATTTATTTTAGTTGTAAAATCTCTTTGTATTTATACAATAACATCTCTATCTGTGGCAAAACATCTGGGCATGTTCACAAAGGCATTTATATTTCTACAAAGTACTGTGAGAGCACATGTAACAATAAATCTGAAGTGAGACAAAATTGGTTTTCTTCTCATGGACAAAACAACTCAAAACATACACCTCACATTCATTACTGCAGCATATCAGATTCCTATTCTACATCTAACAAGTTGTGAAAATCACACATATTTTTGCAGACTGCTGCAGTAAAATCATTTTCAGGCACACACATTGCTACAAATAACAGCTAATCCATCAGTGCATGTTGCAGAGGAGTGGAAACCATTTCAGGACTCATTGATTGAGGAGAATATTGTGCTCTGAATAATAGAATAATAGAATGAAAAATAGACTCGAAGCTGAGCTGGCTGCCATTAGTCTGTCATGGAAACGCTTCATTCAAGAGCATTTCTGTGCTGCTGTGAACCCATAGCAACTAAAAATGTTTTATTAAGTTCATTTTTGGACAGCTGTGACTGAAGCAGCATGCTGTAACATTTTGGTGGGAAACAGCAGGTTGGGTATGAGTCTGTGTAGTTTGAGCAAGAGCCTTGATTGAGGCTAGATATCCTCAGGATTGAACTCAGAGCTGCTATTTCAAAGGCAGCAGGCACCTCTCCTGTCTGCAAAGATTTGTTGATGCATGTGGAGATGAACTGAACCACGATGGGGGAACAGGATTTAAAGATAGGTGTAGTATATGTACTGGGCCGAGGGAGCAAACGCTGCGGTTAGGATTAGGTATGAAGGCCGGCAGAGGCAAGCTGCGACCTCAGTGGAGGGTTGAAATGGGGGGGGTGGATCCAGCAGCGTTTATAGCTGGTGCATTTCTGAGGATACAATACATAATGCAGGAGCGGCGGTCTGGATTCTTAAATCAGCTGGGTTAATCAGGGTCTATTTCTTGCCGAGAGGAATGGGTTGAGGTCCGCTGGATCACTATCATAGAATCTATTAAAGGTGTCCTGCGGAGCTTTCTTTTAAACAAACAAAAGTTCTGTTTACATGAAGAGTTACTCACCAGAACTCATTGTGATTACCTTTGGGCTCTAACAAATGTGTTGAATACATTTCCTCCCTCACAAAACCTTAGCAACACGTTTTAAATTCAGTATTGTTTACGTCCATGTTTAGCTAGTCTTCTTCTTCCCAGGCTTTGCTGGAACATCGCTGCATATCTGAGCACGTTACCGTCAGCAAGGAAATAGTCTGAAACAACTGTGTATCGAGTCACCAATGCTTGCACACAAGATAAATAAAACAGGGACCTACTCTTAGAAGAACAGCTCCATAGGTCAAAAATTACACAGCGTACCTTTAACAAATGTCATGTACATCCTGCAAATCCAAATGAAATATATTTGGTAATAATTCATTCTACATTCATTTCATGCTACTATATAAAAATAAAGATGAATAGTGTGTCTAGTTTTGATATATTGGTATGTAGTTAGCACTGTCACCTCACAGCAAGACGGTCGCAGGTTCTTCGCAGGGTTTTCTCTATATCTTTTTTTAAATGTACATTTTGTTTTCTGTGGTGTTCTTGTAGCTGTTTCACCACCATCCACAATTAGTTAGTTTAGCTCCTCCATTTTCTTTCTGTTTGCTTCCTTTAATATGCATATTGACTGTTCTGAGTGTACTTCATTTAGTCACAAAGGCAAGTTGCTTTTGAGCTTTTCAAATGTTTTTTCTTGAATGCTTTGAGCACCAAAAATAAAAATGTCTATAAAAGACTGTATTTAAAAGGAATTACGTTCATATGTGGGATCAAAATAAACATAAAACTTCCAAACCTGTGTCTAACATGATTATCTATCATTGGCGTGCCTTTATCTCCGGACTGACACTGGAAATGTTTTTACCCAAGAATAAACCAAAGTGGTTTATTAATTCATTAAACACAGAAACACTTGGCTTGAATAACCAGAACGTCATCGGCATATAAGGCGTTTTTAATGTATGACTGTATAGATCCATGTGTTAATCTTTCTTTGATCACAATCAGTCATGCAGGGGAAGGAGGGAACAGCAGAGTAGGCGGACTAACGCTCTTTATAGAATTATAGGTTGGATACACACGTACTTATACGCTCATAAACCCATACTCATACGCATGGCCATTTTGCTTTCTCTTTCCCCTTCTTCTCCTCTCCTCCACAGCTCGACAACAGAAGGCGGCTTATTGAACAAAGCTCTGGGGCGAGAACACATTCCATCATTTCAAAATGAAACAAGTCTCATTTTTCTCTTTCCTCTCTCCTGTCGCCTTTCTCTCTCTTTTCCATTCTCCATCCATACTCCAGTTCTCAAGTCTCCCTCTGTTCCTCTCTCTATTTCCACCTTTCTTTCATCTCCCCCACATGTATATCTTATTCTCTCTTCCTTATTCTCCTTCCCTCCTCCTGTCTCCTCTGTCTGTGGAGCAGGTAATTCCCTCTGCATCCTCCTCTGGGCAAACGAGATGACCCACTGCTTCCTAATTACCTCTGCACTCTCCTATTCTTCTACCATTATTCTATTAGTATCTACTACATAATAATCATCAGGGTGGAAATTGGATGTAATAGCTTAGAGCAGAATGTCTTATGAACAACGATGCAGGACACAATTAAATGTCTTTGGTTTCCCAAAGTAATTCAGTCAAGTCTGTGCTAAATAGATAGGCTCAAATGGAAGAATTATTAATGTTATTCACAACAAGGGTATGTCATTTTCTATACTGTAGTTCTAAATAATGTCCTGCTTTGTATGTATGTAGTGATGAAGGGAGGAAATGCATCCTTTTCTTCACCATCAG
This sequence comes from Sebastolobus alascanus, assembly GCA_916701645.2. NCBI lineage: Eukaryota > Metazoa > Chordata > Actinopteri > Perciformes > Sebastidae > Sebastolobus > Sebastolobus alascanus. The sequence goes on along the minus strand of CAKAOJ020000340.1, from coordinate 1,325,981 downwards.
TGTACTTGTTGAATGTAACAGATTTCAGGTTATTAAATATGCTGGATTGAAAATTGCATGCTTTAGTGAATTTTAGTATATTCAGATTTCGGAGTTAACGTCTGATTGGAGCACCACTTCAACCAGCTTTCTGGAAAGCATGTAGACTTCCACATAACATTTTATAAAACAAACTGAAGTCAAAAAGCAAAAAGTTAACATTTCCACTACTGTCTGTAGCTCCTTACCAGTGAGGGTTAATGATGAGATTTATCATGATATGTAGCTGAACTGTGCATTTTTAAGGAACAAAGTTTAAAAACTACCCATCACTTGATTGTACAGTACCACCCGATCCTACTGAGTAAGTGAAACTATATGCTCTAAATATACAGTAGATGCATGTTACTGGTCCCTACAGCCTATAGAGGCTCAATCATTTCACCATTGATGAGGAAAACTTGTACCTCAGGTCAATTTTCACTTAGATGAATAAAGGAATAACTTGATGAGCCCCAGTTGTCCTTACTTGAATTTATAAGTTTACACTTCATATGATATCTTACGAAAAGTTATTCCTCATTTTTCATGCATTTTCCTCATAAACCGCATGTAAGAAGTGGACGCAGTCACCGTGACGTCACCCACTGGTTTGTGGACCGCTGTTTTGAAGCCTCGACTTCAGCATTTTGGTCGTTAGGTTAGGCAACAGAACTACTTAGTTAGGTTTAGGAAAAATCATGGTTTGTGTTAAAATAACACCAGAAGTAACGTAATTTAGGTACGGAAGTTATGTGATAAATAAATCAAGATGGACTTCTGGTTTCAGCCTGACCTCCTCCCTACGCTGCGTTTGTCACTCTTTATACTTCCTGGTTCACGATTACGTGGATTACATACAAATTGATTTTGTTGGATATATACGAATCCCGGTGCATTTCTTTTTGAAGTAGTCGGTAGTAGTCGGAAATATCTATAAGTTCTTCAACTTATCTTAACCTCCAGACACCCGGAGTCTCCTCACATAATGCATGAAGGACTCCGAGGCCTCTCAAAATACCAAACAGATGACAATGAACAAATCATATATTTCTTCATGTCTAATACAATATTTCCACGACATCTGTGCTTTGACAAAAAATTCTTAGCACAAGATCCACTAACTGGAGCGTTAACATATCACGGCCTTTACAAAAAGATGGAATTTGCTCAGCTGTCATGAAATTTGTTGGGTTGTTATCACATGATCTAAGTATGGAACTTCAGTCTGGTGACGTGGGGCGATTATAACCTCTGTCTCCGTTTAAAGGGGATTTATGGTGCTGTATGTCAGCGGCCTCCTTGATCCTTCTCCGACTGTCCATCGACCTCTGGTCAATAACTTTGACACCTTACTAGTCGATGCTGTGACAGGCTTCGATGCTGTCGTTTGTTCATTCAAGCTTATCCAAGAAAATGTCCAGTAAGTGGATCTTGTGATAAGACTTTTTAGTCAAACTGCAATTTCCAGGATCAATAATGAACCAAGTTCTACAAATATTTATATAATTTAGTTGATATCATGTATTCTGGTAGCCATATGCCTTTATAACAGTTATGATAGCTGCTGTCCTTTGTGACCATGAGTCTCGATATCACTGCAACAGCAGGTGTTCATTTAATTTATCTTATTTCATTGAAGCTCTCAGTCTGACATAAAAACACAAAGGCGCCTGTAATCACATTTCCAGGTTTGGCCTCCATATCAGCATGTTTAAATTAACCTCCCCTCTTTTTCACTAATTGCTTTGCTTTGTTGATGAAGCTGGCTTTAGTGGAAGTTTTCTCATTAAGGTTTATGCTGCACTTTGTAATAAACATATAATCTTTACCTATACTCTCTGTCCTCCCCAAAAGGAGGGCCCCTTTCTCTCACTTCTTAAGATTCTCTTCCTGTTTTTTTCCTTGTTTTCATTGAGGACTTCAGATGTAATTTTCATATTCAACAGTTGTTTTCATTTTTTTGTTTTGTAATGAAAGTGCTGGTACTTCTCTGAGAGCGAAAACTAAAGAAATAGACTTGAGTTGACAAAATAATTCCTCCCACTTGGAGCCACTACAGTACGTTCAGTTTTTGGAGTATTTTCTCCAAAGTGCCCTGCAGCATGTCAAGTGTATGAATATTTAATCGTTAGACTTGAACCCATAACACTTCCTGTGGCTACATTTACATGCGTAGAGCAACACAGTTATCGGCCATATTCTGGCTGACATCTTGTTCGGGTTAAGCTGTGCACCTGCATCTTTGATAAACTGTCACTCTTGTCATGAATAAACCAGTTTGAGAATATGAGTGTAAACTTGTGGTGACTGTCACACAGATAAATAATTTCCTCATTATTTCTCTGACATTAATTCTAATACAGGTGAAATAAATTAGATCCAAGTAGTAAGAACAAAAGCTAGAACAGCTTTGTTTTCTGTTGATATAAAATTGTAAACGGAACGCCGTCGGAGTCAGAGAGTTTGCACAGATGGCAAAATCAAAAAAAGCACAAGATTTACATTTAGTATCGCTCTGTGCCAGGCATCTTAACTGTGCTCCTCAGAATCAGAGTCTGAGCTTAGACAATTTAATCAGGTGTTTTCTGTGTTAAGCCAACTGCAGGCAGTTCTGTAAATACAGTTATTGTTGTTATACGGTTTGCTTTTAGCTACTCTTGCAATAGCGACTACACCATTCTTTGGAACATGTGTCTCGTGTTTTCATCTCTCCACTTTGATGGCCTCCATGATAAACATATAATAAAATGTTTATTAGCATAGTAGCACGGTTGCTATATACTCTAATATAAAATATATGCAATCTGATATACGGATATAAAAAGACACGATGCTGCTGCCTGGCATGTGAAAGTCATTGCTGAAGGTTGCAGCGAGCTCCTCATCCACATACAGTATCTATCATACTGCCTGGTGTTTGCACACACTCTGTATTTCCTTCACCTGTGTGGCTCTGGATGGCCTGAAGAGCACATCATCATCTTCATTAGCATTACAAAGGCCCGAACGCACAGAGGTCTCCTCCTGCCGAGCACCTCGTAGAACTCATAGCACAGTCTGCATCCTATGGCACAGTTATTAAGCAGGATAAAACTTAAAAGGTAGTTTGTAGGAACGTGGGGTGAAGTTTCCATACAGTAAATGATTAGAATGTCACTATGTGGATGTGCCAGCCCGTTCTCACGGCGTTAAGTACATGACTTTGTCACAGCCGTCGGCGTTGAAACACACCGGGCGTTCCATTAACTATAACGTAAAAACATCCGCGGCAATAGTAAACGCTCCAAGAAAGTGCACCGGGAGTGTGGTGACGTAGTTTAAAGAGCGAAAGAGACACAAGGCTTTCAACCAGGAGACCGCTCTTTGTGTCCCGCTGCGCCACGTTACAATCAGCTGTTCGTTCATGTCACGTGTTCACAACATTTAGTGTCATTTTCATTGTACAAACGAAGTCCAACCTGACCTGAAAACGTTCAATGAAAAGGTGAAACACTGGCTGAAACTAAACCAAACCTGCGATCACTGATTATTTATTGGGAACATACATATTTAAATTGTATTGTACGATGTTGTATTATGTGATTTTATGTATGATGTGCTATTCTGTATTTTCTTTTTTATTTATCTTCTTTTTCTTAAAAGCCTAACCAGGGACAAGGTCTGCAAATTAGCTATGGCTAGAAGTCCTATATACGTTGCATCGGTTGCACTTTAATTAAGAGTAACAATGCCTATGTATTGTCCCTGTCAAATAAACTAATAAATAAAAATGTAGTTCTTTCCTAAACCTAACTATAGTGGTTTTGATTCCCAAAAGAAAGTGACGCCAAGGGGCGTGACGAAGCGGCGGTATGTGACGAGTTGGGATGAGAACGTGTTGGGAATTCTTTTCTCGTAATGTGCCGAGGACATTTGAAAATCAGATTCCCAAAGCCACCATTGAATGCAACTTGTGTTTATCAGGTGGGAAGCCAGTGAGGGATCACATTTTAGTTGCTACTTTACTATTTTGGTCGGGGGTGAGATGTGCATATAATATGAATCTCCACACTTGTGACAGCCACAGGTGAAAAATGGACATGGACGGTGAATCCAAACAGGTAGGCCCCATTTATTCCAATTAGAGCTGCTCACCCAGCACATACACTGAAAAACTTTCCCAGCTTTTGCACAAACTTGCTACCGTGAGTACCTATAATGCATGTGCATTCACTTCCTCCGTGCAGACCGTCTGTCTGCAGCCAATATCTTGATGCAGCTCTTAAGTCTCTTAAATAAATGTTGGATTGAACAGTACAACTTTCTAATTGTATTTAATTTAAATAATTAGGACTAAATGCAATTAAGCAAAATACATTCTGTTTCTTTAATAGTAACTAACTTTTGTAATATTTTACATTACATATTAAATACTAATGTGTTGGTTCACACTTGAATATTGGATATTGTGCTGTAGGAAAGGTTGAATAAGTCTACAATGGACTGAAAGCAGAACTCAGCCAGTACTGTGCATGTCTGATAAATCTTTGCAATTTCACTGCAGGCAACATTCAAGGTTGACATAACATCCACAATAACAACGGTGAAATGATGCTTTAATATGTAACATACTTATTACACGCTACATTTCGGTACCTTTAGATTAGCAAATAACGGCCTGTTAGAAGCATCACAGAGATCTCCATGCCACAATAATCTGTTTTTCTTGACCATAGCTATTAGAAATTGATATTGACTCCCCCTAATCCTTTGTCACGGCTCTCCTCTACGCTCGCCATGCTGCAGGATGCTGGTGAAATAAGTTCGATGGAGACCTCCGAGCTGCAATTTGTTCAGACCGAGCTGTCCGTGCACCCAGTGATACGCATTGTGTACAGGAGGAATTTGTCCAGCAGCAGCACTTTTCCTGTCTTACTGAATGTGCTACCGGAAGGACAGGAAGGATAAACACCATCAAGCCTGGCTGCAAGCGAGCAGAGACTCACCATGACTCACATTCACACAACCGCAGGCCAACGCACTCACAGTGTGTCATCACACAGCATCTCTTTCAATGTGATCTTCTGTATCACTGACGTTTTTATGTTATCCTAATTGATTAATTAGAAATACCATTACTTTATACTTAAAGGAACAGTGTGTCACATTTTGGGGGATCTATTAGCCGAAATGGAATATTATATTCATAACTATGTTTTCATTAGTGTATAATCACCTGAAACTAAGAATCATGTTTCCATTAGCTTAGAATGAGTCCTTCAGATCTACATAGGGAGCTCTTCATGTTGCTCCTCCGTGTTTCTACAGTAGCCCAGAACGGACAAACCAAACTCAGACTCTACACTTTAGTGTTTTTACGTTACCTAAAGGCCACCGTAGTTCTCCGACACGCTTGTGAAACTGCGGTAACGTGAGCCGCAGAGTGCAAAACCGTGGTACCGCCAGCCGCCGTCTGACTTTCGTTGCTCTTAAAGTCGTGTTATTATGGTATGGATGGCCTCTGAGCCAAGCCCCCAGGAAGAGCGTCGGGCTGTGAAGCAAATTTTCGTAGTGGCCAAACGGCGGTGCTACAACTTCCGTGTCCGTCACGTGGTCATTGGGCCCAAAAAGACTTTTTCCCATAGACTTACATTGGGAAAGAGACATCTGTAACTCAGAGGATCATGTTTTTGAGGTAAATCATCTTCCCAGTACGAACACTTGAATAACCTTATTTAAATCATTAAGTTCTAAAAGTTAAAAGTAAAATGTACTAATAGCCAAATCCAGAGTTATTTTCCGTCCTCCGTTCATGTGAATGAGCCCGACCGCGGCTGGGAGGAGGAGTTAAAGGAAACGCCTGCTTTATGGGCACAATGGATGAGGAAGATCGGCGGATGATCCGGGTACTTTATCACTGGGCAGTCGAGCCATTTTGGCTTCACGGGCCACTGATCAACTCTCATAGGAATGAACGTGAGCCCGCCTACAACGCCAGTTCTCTTCATACAGCCATCGAACGGCGTTACCACGGTGTTGCACTGTCTTGGAAAGGGAGGAGTGAGCGGAGGGGAACTAAGTTGGTTGCAATCTGCAACCACTAGATGCCTCCAAATCCTTCACACTGTACCTTTAATGAAAATGTTATTATATTTGCATTTTCCTAAATCTGACTGTTGAATCAGAAAATTAATTGATGTTATTTGCCTAGAGCATTATTGTAATGATAAACCAAAGTGATGTAAAATATGAACAATTAATACAATACAGTGTGATGCTGGAAGCACATAATATGTGGAGATTTTACCAAGCAGCATACAAGACCTCTCGTCTCCCCTTTGGAAATGATATAATAAATCTCTGGGGGTTTATCCTAATGCAACCCTAGTTTTACAGAAAATAGAATTAATAGTTAAATGAATTAATATAATGTGCAATATATTACATTTTTACAGAACAGATCTTCTGGTGTCTAGTTGAACATTTCTTAGGCGGCTGGGGTCGGGGTGGGGGGGTTGCACTGAGGGAATCTGGACTCATTACCTGAGTATTTCTAATATCGTGGTTACGACCTGTTACTAAGATGTTTAAATGTTTAATGGGAATGAACGAATGAGTGAATTAGTTTTACAAGAAGCACATAGCCTACTGTACGGACTCCTGAGGAGAGCCGAGGAGAACGCCGGGGGAAAAGAAGTTGAAAGAGGTGTTAAAAAGAAATGGGAGTGAGAGAGAGACGGACAGAGGAGGAATGTGCAGAGGAGAGAAACTGGAAAGCAAGTGAGAGAAAGACAGGCAGAGACAGAGCGATAGAAAGTGGGGAAGTGAGAGCGAGCCTGTGGGAGAAGGAGCACCGGCAGAATTTCAAGTTGCGCTTATGGCATTGCTCTCACACCTTGACCTCTACTGTTCTTGCCTGGGAATAGCTCAAGGCCTGCCAGACACTGTTCAAGGCTGTTGTAATTCACTTTGGAGCAGGGAGATAAAAAGCAAAGACAAATCCAATGGAAAACTCCACTTGTTGGTCTTTTATTTTATTTGTAGTCACAGTGGAGCGGGTGAAAACACAGTTGTGTCCACTGTTGATAGAAAATGGACAAAAGTTTCCTCCTGTGGTATTTTTTTACTGCAGCATTGACAAGAAGGTAGGAGGGATATGATCATAAACGGACATTTTCCTCCCACTTCAACTCGTTGAAAGGAGCATTACACACATCTACCAGCGCACAGACAACACTCAGCGGACTATTAATAGCTCTTTCTCCTCTTTGTGTTGGAGAGGAACCAGCACAGATTCAGTGAGCCGCTGTCTAAAACAGCCTCTACCTGGGCTGGCAGGCGCAGATGCTTCATTGTACACAGAGAATCTGTGAAATAAATCTCCTCTGTAAATAGCTCCCAGACTCCGAGAGACAGATTATTGCTCAGATCAAAAGAGGACCGTCTTCCGAGCGAAACAACGGCACCTCAAATATGCTCGTTAGTCTCAGGCAGTTAAACCCAACGTACCTTTTGCACGGTATGGTTTAGTACGATAGATAAAGGCTTTGCATAGGCGCCGAACAAACGCGGAACACGACGGCCTTTTGATAAAGGAAAATGACAAACAAGCAAGCTGTACTTGATGTCAATTTTAAACTGTAAAATGTCGCAGCAGTCTATGATGGGCTGACAAACATGCTACTACAACTGTGTAATAAATAAGAGCCAATTATAAAAAAAATACAATGAGGTTGTTGGAAGCATCGAACACCTGCCGTGGTTTACTGATGGATCACTTTGATTTGCGTAGGAATAAACAAAGTGAGTCTTTTTCTGAAATAACTGCTGCAGTGATTTTGGGAGAGATCATTACGAGAGAGAGAACATGCTTCTGGCAATCCTTTATTTCATTCCTCTGCCAGTGCTCACATGGCAAGCTAGCTCGTACAACAAAACACATCATGCCTGCGATTTCTGTCGCCTGCATGGTGGCTGTGGGACTTTGATGTTTAAACTGTTGAGGCAACACACACACACACACCAACACACACTAAAAAGCTAATAAGCTGAACCAATCCACCATTACTGAGTCACATTCTGCTAACGATATTCTGATGAGTCCCTCTCTCTTATTGCACCTATTTTTGTTCTAATACAAATATGCTGAAGTTCTGAATTAATGATGCTCTGCACCGCCTGCAACCCGAGAGAAAAGGTAAACAATAGTGTTTTCACCCACTTGGAAATATAGGCTACAGTTTATATGCAAAAAGCAAATCATTTGCAATTTTTAAAAACACATTATGGAACTCATCTGACAATCTCATTTGAATAATGCTGCCAAATGTCTTTTTATTGCCATAATGGCTCTCATTTACATTGTAGCGCAATTCTGGATTCCTGCACTGTCTGCCTCCGCAGTGAAGAAGCCAAGCGCTGGATGCTTCTGGCAGTTAACAACCCGTCTTCCTCAGCCGTACGTACAGCTTCAGGGTAAAGAAGACCGAGATCTAACAACGCTGTAATAGTTGCAGATTTACAGAGGCAAACACGAGAACGTTATGGAAGAATGGAGCTCGACTTATTAGCAGAAGAGTAATTAATGTGATCTTTCATCTGATCGGGCTCAGCGTGTGTGAATGTGGAGAAAAAGGAAAGTTGTAGGAAGACAAGCCACTCCGCCGTGGCATTTGAAATTGAGAGAGAGTGGTGGTGGTGGGGGGGGGTTAGCTTAATGATGACCTCCGAGTGATCACTCATTAAGAATAATTGGTGTGAAGTGGACAGAGAAGTGTTGGGTGCCATCTAATGAATGATGAGAGGCTGCAGCTGAGCAGGAACCTGCTCACATACAACTCACCGGTGTGAATGTACGCTGGCTTCCTTTAAGTTTAAAGTGCATAGCATGCTGTTATCACAAGCTGTTTTCAGGCCATAGGAGCAACAGTTCTCTTTATTCACCTGCTGCTATTGAGTTATTAAAGGTGTTTCATGTGTAAAAGGTATCAGATGTAACAACCTGTAGCTAACATGAGAGTGCTAACCAATCACAACATCTCCCCGAGCTTATTTTCTCTGTACTGTGCCTTTTACTCTCGTCTGGCATTTTGTTCTGGGATTGTACATAATATTCATATTCCATAAAGATTTTACTGAAGACGAAAAAATCTTTCCAAGCTAACGAGCTTGCTAATTGCTTGCTAACTGTCAGTTGCTAATGGGACAGTTTATTAAAAACATTTGTTTTTGTACCAGCAACTCCTGTCTCATCTTTTGTGAAGCAGTTTTTTTTGTCTCTGACAGAGGAGGGGAAAATAAAAGTGGATGGTGGAACACGACTAATGAACTACGATAGCTTCCTCCATTTTGGACTATCTGGCTCTCCGTTTCATCAAAGGTCAACACTGTCAATACGCAAAAAATGTTTGCCGTTTTCAATGCTGGTGTGACCACCAGAGAAGATCTACTAGCTTTCAACACGGTAAAGAGATGTAGTATATTTCCTTAAAGTACAATATAATAAAGGTACTCTTTATCATGTATTATACAGTAAAATGTTACCAATGGTTTTCTCAATAGTTAATAAATCATTTACTAATTCTATATAGATCTGTTATAAACCATTAATAAAAACACATCTGGGGTTGCCAGGTTGTGAAAGTCCTTTTGTTATAAATGTTGGTTATTCAGTGAGAAATGCTGATTAAGTTGTTAATTAATAGCCTACATCTTGGTCCATATCCTCTGCAGCCCTTTTCCGAAAGGTAAGTGGTCAAACGGTCCACTCAGTCAAAAGCATTTTTACAAATCTGGCAACCCAAAATGTTGTTTTTATTAATGGCTTATAACCAGTGAGCAGCTCCAGGCCAGAGAAGTGAAGTCAACGCTGAAGTGCCGTAAACCTGCATCCTGTCTCCCAGCCAGCAGGGGGCGACTCCTCTGGTTCTATAGAAGTCTATGAGAAAATGAGCCTACTTCTCTCTTGATTTATTACCTCAGTAAACATTGTAAACATGAGTTTATGGTCTCAATCACTAGTTTCAAGTCTTCTTCAATACAGCATGATGTTCATTTAGTAAATTATGGTCCCATTTAGAGTCAGATAGACCATAAAGCAGGGGATGCTTTAGGGCGGGGCTACCTTGTGATTGACAGGTTGTTACCACGGCGTTGTCCGGTCTGGGAGTTGTCTGTGTTTTTGTCTTACAACTTTAACCCTTTAATCACATTGTGTTTTCAGTTCATGAAAGTTAATATTAATATTTTGGTCGTTTAAAATATGTCTTATTCAGCGTTCGGTTGTACTTAGCTCCGCCCTCTCGTGTCTCTTCTGGTTGCAAAAAAACAGATGGCGACGGCCAAAATGCCGAACTCAAGGCCTCAAAACGGCAGTCCACGAACCAATGGGTGACGTCACGGTGACTACGTCCACTTCTTATATACAGTCTTATGACTCATCTATAAATCTTTACTAAATACTAATTTACCATTAATAAGGTTGCACTTTATAAACCCTTTATGACGGGTTCCTTTGTCAGGTTATTCCCACACTGCTCAGTCGGTCTCACTGTTGCTTGTTTACGATGGCCCTTACACACATCTGAGCCAGCGAAACAAGCCGTGCTGGCCGGGTGTCGGTCCCTGACCTGAGCAAACATGCGACCACTGGTGCATATCTCCATCTTTGTGACAGCACCATTCATGACAGCCCGACTCCATCTTCCAATAAGGAGCAATCAGCCCGTATCTCTCTCCTGCCCGACAGTGTGTGGAGTCTCATCATCGTGTCAATGGACTGTGCTGCTCCCCCATGATTACAGGTGTGACCTTAGCAATCTCTGCCCAAGTATGAGGCAGTTATCGACTTTCCTCATCCAAACCATAATTGCATGATTCAGCAATGTCCTCAAGAGCAAACGCAGTGAGCTGTGTGGCAATGAATATTTTGGTGGTCTCCTCGGTGGGAGTGCGACGGTCTCACAGCAGGGATAGTGTCATCACCCAACTAAAGCATTTGATTAAACCCAGAATACGTCCAATTTGCTATTGACTCCTCTCACTTAAAGCACTTGAGATATTGACTTGCAAACAACGTCGGGGCGTCTAAGCATCAAATTATGCTGGCTGAGTGGTAGAGAGGAGAAACATTGTGAAATATGATATATTTGACACATACACAAACGCATAAGTGGTGAGGATGTGATGAAATCCAGTGAAATCTATCATATTATCACAGGCAAGCGTTTTCAAGCATATGTATGAAAATGCCATCAGGTCAATATCCTTCAAGTGTCCAAGGCTACGTCTCATGACTGATGTTGTTGACATTTGGACATTATTTTCTCTTGCAAAGGGACTCATTAGTAATGCTATTCAAGAAGCTCTCAACTGCTGCACCCACAACGTGGGCACAACTTTAAAAATTGTTCAAAACTCTCGAACAGCCAAACAAGACCAGACGTGATATGAACAACGCCTGAGGAATGTTAAGTTAATGTCTGGTCACTGTGTGCCGACCTAACACCTCTACACTCAAAACAAAGCCTATCAAGCTTGACATTGCTTAAGGCGGTGAATTCAGAGAAAGATTTTATGCTCCAGAACTCCCATATTTATGAGTATAAAACAACACTGGGATGGATGCATTCATACATACAGTATGTGAATTATTGAGAATCACATCTCCTGCCAATGTCTGTGTGTCTAACCCGAACCCTTCATGGATGTCAAGTTAGTGGGTACGAGTTCAAGGAGCTTGTGCATTGCAACCGTTCACATGTAGATTACAGCCCAGCTGTACGGAGCATCCAGAAGTTTTATGAAAAGTAACAAAAGTCCTGTTTATTATTCGGTAACCTCCTGCATGCTGTGTTACATCACAACTATGCTCTGATGACAGTAAACTGCTACAGCATTAAGAGCAACAACGCCAGCTAACAAATCTTTCATCCAACGCTCAATACTTCCACACAACCAAAGGAAAACAAACTTGTTTAAAGACATTGTTAACCTAGAGCCATGCAATCACAGGCGACAGCTCTTTTAAAGCACAATATGCTAATATATTCCTGTGGCATAGGAGGAGTAAAAAGGTAGTGAACAGGCCCAGAGTCTTGGTGATCAAAGCGTTACATAGACAAGGAGCAAAGCTCCCCTGTGGGCCGAGTAAATTCACCATTACTGGTCGTGCATATGCAATCAGTCTGAGTCAGTCCCACTAAGAGCCTTTCATCAAGTATTTTATGGGACAAATGTCTGTGCACCCCGGCCCGGGCTGACTCTGATGGATGGTGGGGAAAAGTTTCTCTTTTCTTGTGTAGTCTTCATTTTAGAATTTAATGAGAGAAAGTAGAGATTTGTCCTGCGGTTCATTTTGCTCTGAGGTTCAGCAATGTCCTGTACATTATAGGAAAGCATTATAATGATAAAGCAATAAGAGACATTTTTTCCTCATTGCTCCACATTAGCGAAAAAGCGATTAGCTGGTGCTCCAAAGACATGTTAGTCATTATAACTGAAGCTAGTCACAGGCAACAGTGGGACCACACTGAAATAATGGTTTCCCTCAGAATAACATTACAATATTTTTTGGATGGTTCCTGAGGAAGATTCGGGCAGACCTTGTTGCCACTGACAACCAGACAAATAACTGAGGATTAGCATCAGAGAGTGACAGCAGTGGACAGGCTGGACTAGAAATCTTTAAAAAAAAATGACAACTATGATGTGAAAATGATGAACAATGGAACAACTGATATCATGCAGCCAATAGAAGTGAGTGTGAATAAGTGGAATAAAACAAGCATCAAGTACAGAAACTCACATGAACCACAGTTGGGGCACAATTTATGGAGAAGCAGCTGTAGGTGGCAGAATGTGTGGCTGAAGCTGCAATTGGGATGAATTTGACCATTTCCACTGATTTTTGTTACTCGCTCTTGTCAGGCCGGGCAGACTGAAGTGGAGAAAAGTGTTGTACTTGATTCTATGTGTTGCAAGAGCAGGTTACAGAGCAGAATGGTTCCAAAGGAAAATAAAGCCAAAATGAGTTTTTGGTCTAAATGACTTTAAGCCAATGAGGTGTAGTCTACTGCAGAAGGATAACGAGCAACAGGTGGGAGTTATCTGTCATCATCTGTGAGTGATAACCGAGTGGTAAAGAGCATCTTAGCTTTCCAGAGCAGCGTAATCACCATTATGCAGCATGTAGAATAGGATTATTCAGTGTTGGACCAGCGACAGAAGTGACTGAGCAGAGCCAGAGAGCCTGCCAATCTTCTCCGTTATGGTTCGTGTTTGTTTGAGAAAATTATACTTATGACCCAAAGTTACTATGGTAATATTTTAAAGTATTACACAGTAAAAATCTGTGCTCACCGTGAAGGATTCAAAATGAAGGAAGGCATTTCTAAAATCAAAGGACAAAGGAGGTGTCAGAGTTATTGATTCGGAGGGAGAAGAGACAGCAACACATAATTACAAGACACGGAGTACGCTTCCATACCTCGGCCTTCACGTTGCTGCCTACTCATCTTGAAATTGTCCTCAGTCCTGAGTTCATGCTGTGATTTGCCAGTCCCAGCTTGTATTGTCCCTGGTGATGCAGTGCTACACGGTGCCAAAGACAATCTGAAGGGAAAGGAGAAAGGAGAGTAACCAAACAGCGGCATGCTTCACCTGAGTTACTCTTTTTCCGCATAAGTGCAAGCTTAAGTGACTTCTTCGGGGGTGCAGGGTGGGTGTCGTATTTAAGGAACGTCAGCGCAGTTTTTTCACGATTCACTAATCGTATTTGTTTGTCATTGGCATGCAGTGATTGAGGACATTTTCCAGAGGACATTGGATGCCAGAGTATGATGTAATTGCAGCTAGAGAGTTACACAGAGCGCTGACATTCACTCCACAGTGAGCAGCCGAAATATGCAGGTTTGGGAGCACAGTAACCCAGATTTGTTGTTGTCTGGAACACATGCACACACGCACACATGCAGATTAATCACACATGCACACACACACAGATTCACAACACTTTCATCTAAGTGGCATTACTAGTTAGACCTGGATTCTAACCTTTTATATTATGCAGAAATTGAATGAAATATTTAAAAAAAAGAAAGTGGAGGATAATGTGGTCTATCGGGTGTTTATCCAGCGGGGCAGAGAGCCACCACTTCTGCTCTTTCACTTGGCCCACCTTGTGTGGAGAGAGGCTTTGCAGTTTGTGCAGAAGCAAAGGTGGTAAAGCAGAGAACACACGAGTCTCACAGCGCGCCCTCATGAGATCCTGATGGATGGGTGGATGTACTAAAGCATTCATGTAGAATGGCACACAAAGTACGTCCCATGACGCCACTTGTTGCTTCTGGTGCAACACTCTGAGAGGCTACTTCTTATCAACAGCTGCTCAACATGAGAACAGAACCTACTTTCTAAGCAGCGTGCAAAGTTTAAAAAAAACAAAAAACAGATCCACACATAGAGATACAGTAGCAGAAGTTATAAAAAGATGGAGGATGGGTTTGTGATCTTCCTCGAACCGAACGGCAGAAAGTCAGAAGGTAAACTGCTTCATCTCAAAATCAGACAGAGACTCAAGGAATAACACAACAATTCTCCAGAGATGACGGAGAGGCATTCAGGGAGGCAGCGAGCAAAGAGAGCGCACAGAGAGAGAGATGCTCTACATTTAACAGCCAAACAATGGCAGCAGGTGTTACCTGCTGTGTGTGTTCGATAGATAGATAGATAGATAGATAGATAGATAGATAGATAGATAGATAGATAGATAGATAGATAGATAGATAGAGAGATAGATGGATAGATGGATAGATGGATAGATGGATAGATGGATAGATGGATAGATGGATAGATGGATAGATGGATAGATAGATAGATAGATAGATAGATAGATAGATGGATAGATAGATAGATAGATAGATAGATAGATAGATAGATACATACGCCTATTACTTGTACAAGTATAAGTAAGACTGCAGCTGTGGCATCAAATGAATGCAAAATAATACCACCTTTGCTTAATAATTTGGCCTTTCAAAGGTCAGCGTCAGTGTGCAACAATGATCTTTTGTGGTACGAGCCCAGAACAAATTAACTTAGTGCCAAAATTTAAATTGGTTGGTGGCATACTAAGGCTTCAGGATGCCACACAGGCATTAACTACACAAAGTAAAAGGTGTGGGCAGAAGGGACAATTGCTCCTGCCCACAGCTAACATTAGGAAAAAAGACACCCAGTCATCGAAAACAAAACACAGACAAGGACAGGGCCGAATCAAAAAACAACACTGCGATGCTATAATTTCCCTCTAATGCTCAAACTGGACAGCTGCTGTTTCCAGATGTGGCCACAGTGAAACTTATTGTAATCAAGTTCAGATTGCTGGTGATTTGTGCATTTTGTAATTGAAAGGAAAGCTCAAACTGCTTTAATAGCCCTCTCGCTGAATGATGGTTTTCCATACCGCTCTGTCTTCTTTGACACCGTTTGATATAATAGTGTGGAAAACCTGATTCTTGCCGTTGGTGTGGATGCCCTTTAGAATAACAGAACAAGGAGAAGGGTGTGAGTGAGGATTTCTAATGGTGTTATTTGATGCTATTCAGCAGACTCATTTTTATCAGCTGTCAAAAACATGACCCCAAGAGCCTCTTCTGACTCAACTAGTGTGAGCATTTAAACTGTAATGAGGGCAGGAGGCTGACAGTCACTGCTCTTCAGTCAAAAGTCAAATGAAACCAGTTCCTCAAATTACCTTTTAAAGAGTAAAACCTCTCCCAGGGTCATGTTGCTCTGCGAGCTCTTTGGCCTTATTGGTTGGTTGTGCTTTCGTCTCGGGCTTTTACTTGTGTCCCTGAGAGTCTCTGCACAAAAATGGTTGGGAAGAGTTTGACTTTGCTGATAGAACCTTGTTCTCCATTAAAGATTCATGGAGGGAGAGAACAAAAAGACCACAGAAGTTTTGGACTGGAAAAAAAAAAAAAAAGCTTACACACACAAACTCCCTCAAAGAAGTTTCATCATTTGTCTTGGATTTTTTTTTACATTTCTTCCTTCAAGGAGCAAAACTTAAATGAACAGAGAGAGCCGAGTGATGGTAAGGAACAAAAATCAAAAGGGTTAGGGAGTGATATTACCTTGCTGTGTTGGATAAGACTTGATATATGGCAGTCATTATCGCGACTTGTAATGCAAAGCAGAGCTCATCAGTGCTTTTTTTCCTCCAGCCACAAGCCTCTGCTCTGTCCAATATACCTGGACTGATAGGAACAGTGGATCTCTATTATCCTGAGTATCTATTTCCCTGAGGAGCTATTACAGTCGTTAGCCTTATCTTATCTTTAAACAAGGGGAACTAAATGGCGCTCCCTCCAGCTCTGTTCAACCTGAGCGGAGGAAACTCGGGCTCTGCTGAGGCGACTTCAGTCACCAGAGACCGGGCCGGTGTCGGTGAGCCCGGGGCAACCGGCCCGTCTGCCCACTGTGGCGGGAGAAAATTGATGACTTTCAGTATAGCGGATTGAGGCTGAGTCATAATGGGCAGCGTAGTGGAAGGATTACAGGAGGAACACAAGGCTTAGCCACGTCTTTCTCTGGGCAGAATGAAATCTATCCACCTACCAGCATAATTACACCGACTCCGGTTGGCTGGAGTCGCTCTTCCCCTCAATACAGTAGCAGTCCACTGCAGCGTGGATCAGGTCTATATTCTGTCCCAATATATATATACATATGTCATTTTACTACAATGACTTCTTTCAGCCTTGATTCTGATTGAACGTAAAGCGATGCTTCCAATTAAAACAGTGCTTCAGCAACTTCCAGTAGTATTGCACTTCCATACAGCTGTGTGACTTACTTAAGAGACAGATTTTAAAAAAGAATAGGTGATTGATTCAGCAGGAGCCAGATCTTTAGTCCCTGTATGACCCAAGTACACTTCCCAAAATGAAAACACATTTTACTAGACCTTCTGAGATACTAAGGCTGCACCATTATGGCCTAAATGATAATCACGATTATTTTGATCAATATTGAGATCACGATTATTTATCAAGATTAATCATTGATTTTAGCGAGAAAATATTTGTATTGCACTTTGACACTAAAATAAACAGAGCAGGGCTGCACGATGTCGGAACAAAATGATATTGCAATATTTTTTTTTCTGCTACATATTTTACAATATGAAAAATTACAGGAATATTCACCCTAGCCCTTTGTTAGCTACATTTTAAAGTTAAATGCTTCAATCTGGTGCACTGTAGAGCAAAATTAGCAACATTAAGACCTAGTTAAACAATGTTATGCTCTCAATTTAATCATAAACACATGGGTTGTACAGATAATATCTACAGTATACCCAGAAGTGAAGCCAAAACATCTCGACCACCGGCTGGTGGCTGGCTGTTTAGGAAGCGCTTGATTTGATATGCTGCAGAGTTTCTATGAGCAGAACGCACATTTTAAACGTCAATATCGCAGGAAACCATGTTCATTTTATTGTGGGAGGCCAAAATTGTGATCACAATTAATATTCTATTAATTGTGCAGCCGTAGGTTAAACCCATGTCAAAACAGATTTCCCATTAAAAATTGCACAAGCTGAAATTGGGTAATTTTCTCACACTTGACAAAACTCCTCCACTATACAGCTATTTCCACCGGCTGTGTCGTCCTCCCCCGTGTCTAGTAAATAGTAGATGTGTAAAAGTTTGGAGAGAGCTCCTTTAAAACCTGCATTAGTTCATGGTTTTGGCCACACAGGTGCAGCAAAACAGGCTGAGTCATGTTTGTGGCCACCTGGCATATTTAAGTCCAATATTCACCCCCCTTGTAGCTCTGTTTTGGTCTCCACCAACTCCTGAGGGGAAATGTCTGGCTTTTAAGCCGCTAAATGCTCCACTGGGTTCACCGGCTAACTGTGTCTGTCTGCCGTTTAGCGCTTGGCAGGTATGTTACTGGGTTTATCTGAGCTTTACCGCTGAAAGCAGCTGCCTGCTGTGAGTTCAGCAATGCGAGTGCAGCTTGAGACGATAACCGAATGTTGCCGTTTTTCAGGAAGTTCCCAATTCATGGTTTCTTTACAGTAATTCACGAGTATTAAGTGGATCTGTTAACTTAATGTGTTTCTCCACTTTCTTCTGTATTCAGCAAAATCTTTCTTATATCTCATCTGATACAGCGCTCCACTTTTTCATGACTACATTTTTTGGGAGAACGAAATGTTAAGCATAGAGGAAGCAACGTCTGAATGAATGAAACTGCCATTACCTGAGAACAGGAAAAAGAAATCAAAGGGAATAAAAACACATTTATTCCAAACAAGAAGCTCAAGGTCAAGTTGAAATCAGACTTAAACTCTTGTGTTCGCTCGCTCCGCTCCATCCCTCAGTACCTTGGCAGGATAGGACAGCATAGTGCCACCGGGTATGAATAAACCCTCAGGCCATCATCTGTAGCCCCCTCAGCGCTGTCAGAG